>VZZY01025735.1:0-47858 GCA_013400335.1 Eurystomus gularis | reverse complement strand
GGGCAGCCGGGCCCGGACCCCGGGGTCCCTCCCACCTGCAAACCCCGCTCTCCCCCCCACCATCCCCCCGAGAGTTAGGCGGCTGCGAGGACCCCGGCAGCCCCCCTGCAGTTCGCAGCACAGTTTTTGGTGGCAGCTCGGGAGGTGACTGTCCCATCCCTCTCCTCCTCATTCTCCCCCTTCCTTGCGCGAGTGCTTTAAAACAGGTTTCAGCGGAGCTGTAGGTGACAGGATCCTGGCGTGCGAGCGGTGAGGGACAGGGGGAACCGGTGGGCACCGCTTTGTAACTGGCTGTGTTATTGTAGCGAGTTACCCGCTGGGGAATAAGCCGTATCCTGCCCCGGCGGGGAGTGGGATTGGTTGTGGGTCGTGTCCATCTCTCGTTGCTTTGATCTATTCGCTAGAAGTCGCTTGCTGTTGTCTGCTGGGGTGGAAAAAAGCTCTCTTGCATTTTACTATTTTGTTCTTTAATTCTAAAGGTGGTTTTGGTGAGGGCTTCTGGTGTCTGAAAGGAGGGGTAGAGGCTGAATAAGTCCATCCCTGGGCAGGAGAGGCAAGAAGCTCTCAGATCCTTCCCCTGAATTGTGTATTTGCTATGTTGCGTGTTATTACTTTTTTTTTTTTAATTGGTGGAAGTTCTGCTGTAATGTGACAAAAGCTTTGATGTCTTTTGCAATGTTCCTCATTTATTTTTTTTTTCCTCAGATTTGAAAATGGAGTGATAAAATTCCTAGACATTGATAAATAAGTTGAAAGGACTTTGAAATAGTGTGTGTTGTGCATGGTGTGGAATTGTAGATATACATAAAAAGAGTAATAACTACTCTGCAGGTTTTATTTAAAACCTTTTCCCCTATGGCTTTGTGCCGAACTCTCTTCATTTGTCTCTCGGCTTTTAAGTATGATTGTTTTTAGCTGCAGAGGTCTCCCATTGGGTTGTGGGGATGTCTTGACAGGCACCCCCATTTGTCTGGTTTTACTAATCTTTTAATCATTTACTTTACAAAGACTTGCCACTAGAAAAATACATGAAATTCACTGTTGCAGGTTTCAATTTTAGGTATCTTTTTCCTAATGCCTTTATTTATTTATCTATTTGTTTATTTATTTATTCATGTTACAACTGAAGGGGGGAGGGGAGCAGGAGAGTAGGGAATTGTCTCCAACTCTTCTATTTGTCCAAATATGCAAAAAAAATGATTACATAAAGAAATTAAGGCACTGAAACAACCCTGAGCTGAATTCCAAGAACAAAAATGACTCCAGTGTGTGTGCTTGCCTGCACCAGGCGTTCTGCAGCATGTGGTATTTACAGAACTTGCAGCGTACAGTAGCTCTCAAGTAGTAATAGAACATGTTGTATCCTGAGCAGCAAGAGAGTCTTTGACAAGTCGGCAGAACTATAGATACAGTCGAGGAACGCTGATACACGTGTGAGTGCGCGCGTATATAAATATCACCAGGCTGCTTAAGTTCGTTTTTCCTCAGGATAGTTTGTCTTCCTCCACCTGGAATATAGATGTCCTTTCCCTTGAATTTTGAGGCACTTCTTACTGTTCCTCTCTGTGTGCGTGGATTTTAATGTTAGTCTTAATCTCTCTGTAAAATATAAAATAATCCGGTAATAGATTTAGAAGACTCTATTGCCAGGCAAACCAGGCAATAGATCATGAAATCAGACAATAGTATTTTGTTTCCTAGCAACCCCCTACTGCGAACAGAAAACAAAACGGTGGTGGATGCTTCCACATCATGATAGCCATGTGTTGGAACCCCCAAGCAGTAGGTACAGAACTACTAATTGAGCAGTGAGATTTGCTCCTGTTTGTTTCAGCTGCTGCGTTAATACGTTCCTTTGTGAGAAAGGGATTTGCTGGGGTAAATGCAGTTAAACAGTTAAAATTTCACTCTGCTCTCTTAGGTTAGTAACAATGTCTGTTAGAATGAAGAGGGCGCAAAATTAAGTAGTAGTAACTGTAGAATTTTTGCCAGTAAGTGATGTGAAATACCTTGTTTTTATTGCTGGACTATTTCTAAATCTTATGTTTTTACAGACGTTGAAGATCAGATTTATCATCTCCTGTAACCAGTATGCAGTATCTTTTTGGACTTTGTCTTATTAGTCATCCTTTAGCTTTGTGTTTTAAAACGGCATTTGTTAGAATGTATTGAAGGAAAAATCCTTTAGCTGCTCCCAGGAATGGGAAGTAAAATCTTAAGTGCTGCTATGCCATGTTTACGTTCTTGGCACCCAGTTCACCCCTTCAGAAGAGCTGGAGCTATCACAGTGCAGCAGGATCGGGTCCTAAGCCATGATCTTTCTAAAAGTGCTTTTGATAATGCAGTAATTCCCTCTGTTAAAGTGTCTGAGCACTGAAATGGCATCTCGACCCTGGACCAATCTCGGATGCACTTTGTGCACTGCCATCTATCTGAAAAAATCCATTAGTGCAAGCTGTGGATCTAACCCGGTATCGGTGCTTAATGCCTGTCGGGTTTCAGCCTTCCAGCAGGTGTGAGTGCTTAGAAGGCTGCTGGAGATGCTGAGCTGCAGTAGGGAAGGGAGGTGAGTAGGCACAGATGAGTAGTTGTACAGAGGAGTTTCTATGCTTTTGTCTCTTTGCCACCTTTCCATCCTTTATAGGAGGAAGTGGCAAAAAGTTGTTCACAGAATTTTACCAGCAAGTCTTCGCTATCTGGCAGTATTTATGGTGGTCACACTGTAAATAAAAATGGTGGTAGTTTTCCTGTTGCTTGCACCAGTGCATGTGAAGGTGAAGGTATTATCTCCATCTGGGAAACTATAAAATCACAAGAAAAAATTGCTATGGGGAAGAGAGCGAACTTAATCATGTATGCATTATTAAACAACAGTATTTGTGCTAGGCATGGGAACAGCGTTCTCTGAGTGACTTTGGGGTTCACAGCGTTATTGAACAGATCCAATCTGTTCAGATTGCAATCATGTGCAATTTGCTTATATTGCTTATAGAATCATAGAATCATTTAGGCTGGAAAAGACCCGTCCAACCATAACCCTACTCTACCAAGTTTGCTGCTAAACCATGTCCCTAAGCACCACATCTACATGGCTTTTAAATACATTCAGGGATGGTGATTCAACCACTGCCCTGGGCAGCCTGTTCCAGTGCCTGACAACCCTTTCAGTGAAAAAAATTTTCCTAATGTCCAACTTAAACCTCCCCAGGTGCAACTTGAGGTTGTTTCCTCTTGCCTTATCACTTACTACTTGTGAGAACAGACCAGCACCCACCTCTCTACAACCTCCTTTCAGGTAGTTGTAGAGAGTTGCAAGGTCCCCCCTCAGCCTCCTCTTCTTCAGACTAAACAATCCCAGTTCCTTCAGCCGCTCCTCGTAAGACTTGTTCTCTGGGCCCTTCACCAGCTTTGTTGCCCTTCTTTGGACCCGCTCCAGCACCTCAATGTCTTTCTTGTAGGTAAGGTATTTTCTGGTTCATCTCAAGTAATCGGGTACAAAAGTGTTGCAAAAGTTGCCACTTCAATAAAGAAGTGGAAGTGGAATGGTCAGATAATATTATAATTCTGATAAGTATCAGCAGCTACTATCTAGTCTATATTTGAAATTATGTATTTTAGTGCCATAGCATGTGTGGATGGTTTAGTTTAGAACATGTTAGTTGAATTTTGGAAGGCTTTGTGGATTGAGAGGAAGTAGTCATTTTCCAATTTTTCTTCTTCGTTTCTTCCTCAGATGGCACTTGTCCCAAACAGTGAGTCTTACAATTAGGTAGTCTGCAGATTAAGCTTGGTATGGCTGCCTAATTGCAGTCCCCACTTAGCCTCTGCCTGTGTTTACAAGGCAGCAGAATGAGGGAAGGCAAAGAAAACAAGAAGTACAAACAAAAAAACAAGGGGGACAGAAATGTCGGGAAGTATTCTGTGTGTAAACAATGGAAGACATTTGGAAGTGATTTTAAATACTCTCCATGAAATTGAAGTTCCCATTATGCCAACTGCATTTGTTGCTGGTGATGAATGTAAAATCTTACATCTGTTGTCATGTGGGTTGGTGAACCAATGGAAATAGTCAACCCATGACCAAAACCAAAGAGTAGTACCTTCTTCCTCCTTCTGCTCCTCTAAAAATCCATCTTTTGTGGAACAGTGAGTTAAGTCTGTTGCACTTAAAGGCATTTGGTAGACAGGAAATAAGAAACGGACAGTTTTGTTCTCTCCGTTGAGCTACACAATGAAGGTTGTGGCTAATGTGCTACCAGGGAACATGTGGCATATCTTAGTAAAATACACGTATTTTTTCCAATTTTTCATAGGCTTTTTTTTTTTAAAGGGAGTATTACAGTAATGAGAATATAGAGTTACTTGCTGCATGTTTAAATCCTGTAGGCTTAATGATTACTGTACTGTTGCATATTTACTTAGGTATTTGTTTCCTTTTCTTATTTTAAGAGAAGAACAAAAGCATGATGTCAGTTTTGGACTCTCTTGAAGCTTCATTTTTAAATCCTGTAACATAAAAGCATTGAGCTGCCAATTCTTGCCAAATATGGAAAATAAACCATCCAAGTGATTACAGAAACTGAGGATTTGGTTCAGCAAAGCACTGACTTGCATGCCTAACTTTTTTTTTTTATTTAATGTATGCTTAAGCTCATCTCTGCTTGCCCAAATCAACTGGATTTAAGGAAGTGGTTAAAGCTGGGCATGTAATTAAATGCTTTGTTGAACAGGGGCCTTGAGCAAAACCTATATATAGTCTTTGAAACTAGCATCTTTGCTTTGGAGTAAACAGAACTTCAGGAGAATTCCTACAGGACAGTAGAGTGAAGGGAACAAATTTGGGCAAAAGGCAAGTTCACAGGGCAAGGTGCAACAAATTGGGAACTGCCTGACAGGTAATAGAGATGCTGGAAGGGCTCTAGAATTAAGACCCAGCAAGAAGTAATACATGAATCTTCAGTGTGACTTGATTACAGAACAGCACAGGTTGTGCATGAGCTGACAAGAGAAAGGTACCATATCCACAAACAAAGAGATGGGATTCCCTTTTTTATAAGAATCTGCTGTGAACACATCTGAAAACTCTGAATGTCGTAGCGACAGGAAGGTATTGACAATTTGAGTGAAGCTCAAAGATGAATAAAATACTTGGGGGTCTGGAGGAACTAGCCTGAGGGGGAATATTCAAAACCAGACATATTTCTAGGCTGGCACTCAAGATGGGGAGATAGGTTAACTATTTGATATTTGAAATGAACTGTAGTCTACGGAATCCGATTTTTTCTTTCTTTTTTTTTTTTTTGTGGTGCATTATGTGAGAGAATACCCAGCACTAAATTGAGAAATCAAAGAAATAAAAGTTTAAGACGAATTCTGGCCAAAACCTAATCACAGAAAAATGTATTGGAACCTATATTAGTTTGGGCGTAGTGAGAGCCCAACGTGCCTTTTCAGATGTTTAGAGTAGGCAGGTCGCTAGCAAATGTACCAGAGGAGGCAATTCAGTGTTTTAAGGGAGATTGAGTACAAGATCTAACAGCATTTTTTCATGTCTCTGTTTTGTTCTAGTTTCAGCTGCAGGTTACGAGAGAAACTAGGCCAAATACTGGGCCAACCATCCTTGACTTGATTTTTCTCAAACCATAACGTTCCTACTTTGGCCAAGCAATTTCCAGTGCCAAGATAGTTGGGCTTTACGCTTTTATAAATGCATGACTCAGAACAGGGTCATCAAATGGGCTCAGGCTGAGTCAATGCTAGGATGGTGGATGTGCAAGGATCAGCTACAGTAGATTTTTTTTAGTAAACAGCTCTGGCGTATTCATGTGGGTTTTTTCCCTTTTGAAAACAATGAGCATCCCGGGGTGGTGCGGAGGTCACAGAGGTGACAGTTGCCTGTTTGTTGACGGTTTCTGCAGGATTTTGTTTCATCATCTAAGGAAGCTTACTGCCATCAGGCAGCAATGACAGATAGCAGGTATTACCGCTTCCTTTCTGTCCTCCCATCATGATGCCCCGATCTCATAGCAGCTGTCTCCTCTGATCAGGCTAGTCTGTGTGCAGTGCAAGTCTTGATGACTGCTTCCATCAGTGTCTTGTTTTCTGGAAGAGGCTGAGAGAGGAAGGAAGACATATAGATGATCTTTTCCAAGCTGTGTTGCTTTAAATATCTCCCTCGACCATGTAGACTGGGAGAAGACTTAGCCAGGGAGGATGCAGGTTCAAGGTGTAATGGCAATTTCCTTGAGGAACCCTTGCCTGGAATCATGTTATTACACTGATTTCTTGCAATTCATTTTACCTGAAGCAAGTATTCAGAAAAAAAAAAATAAAAAATTGTTGGGCAGACTGCTATCATCAGGGAATGTTTTTCCAACAGCCATGCTAGCTGCAGAGGAGGAGGTAGATCCTTTGTGGATGCCTGACAGCCAACTGTTTAAACAAGGCCTATTTTGGTAACGAAGAGGTGAATCAGAATAACCCTTCCTTGTGTGATAATGATTAGAACAGTGATCTTGAAGGAGTACTGTGCACAAGGGGAAGGTGATCTGGGGTAGAGCTGCTTGGTGAGACTGACCTTTGGTTTAAGTACTTGATGGTGCAAGAAAGGAGGGTTTTGAAGTTCTGGAAGCCAGGTTGAGGTCCTCTGTGTGCAGAATAAGATGGAAAAAGTTGGTCTGTGTATTAAAAACCTGTATACTTCCAATACCCCCCAGGTGACTGCTTAAAACCAAATCCTCTGACAGGTAAGCCAGGTTCAGCCCTTGCTGGTGTTCATCTCTGGAGGTTGGTTCATAGTGTTGGTGATGGAGGTCTGAGAAGCGTTTGAATGAAGCTGGATGAAAGTTTTTTTAGGCAGAACATAAGGATTAAGACTGAAGTTGTTGCCAATGCATTACTGATGTTAGAGGGACAGGTTTTTTGATGGGTGGATAATTTGGTGATGGATGGATAAGGTAGATGAAAAGAACCTATACACCTGAGTGGATCAAACTTGGTAGTTGCTGGTAATGAAGTAGGTTTGGTTTACTTAGGATTATAAGTGTATGTTAATAACAGTCTTCTGTGTAAGTGTGTCTAAGATCAGACTTGTTGGATGGAATAATTTAGATTGAAAGATAGTGTGTAAATACAATATTATTATTCTGTCACCTTGCAGGGAGAAGCTAGGTCAATAGCAATTTTAATTACAATTTGTTTCTGTTAATAAATCTTTATTTTTAGAGTTAAGTTAAATGAGGCTTTAAAGCATTTCTATACAGGTACTTTTAACATAGTGTTAGCATTCAGGATGTAGAGTTTAGGATACTAGATCTCATCAATACATGATGAGGAACAGTTCTTCCATGGCCAGAGTGGATAATATGCAACTTTTTTGGTATGACAGGTTGGCTTTGCGTAGATTTTAAAGGGTTCTGTGCCCTACACGCAGTGTAAAAATGCATTAGGATGTAACAGCTCTGCCTGTGGTAGAATACAGTGAGGGTTTAACTTAGACTTACCCATACTTGTTCAGAAGCATTTTGTCAGGGAAGCAAAAAATAAATGAAATAGAAGTAGCTGATAAAGGCATGGGGTGAATTTAGGGAGGTGGAATGCAGTAACCAGAATGTGAGCATGCTTTTAGAACAAGCAGTGGTACTTGTGTCCTTATAAGAAGTATTTCAGCAATGACAAATAAGTTTGTTTCATCTGAAATTAGCAGATTGCTTCCTAATATTTTGCTGGCCTGACGTACTGTGAAATTGTGTTATATCCTAATTCAGTGGCTCCTCTGCATATAGAATAAGAGCTTGCTATTTTTCTACCAAGTGAAACAGTTCCCTCTTGTTCTGCAATGGTAGAGACCTGTATTTTGGCGGCAAAGGTCCATGGATTAATCTCTTGTGATGACTTATGATGGGTGTTGGTGTTACTTCAACATTGACTCAGAAGAAAGATTTGCATTTACCTAATAAGTGATCCACTTAGCGTATTGATAGTTTTCCTCAGAGATGTGACCCTTGCTTAGCAGTGAAATCTGCTGAGATCACAGCCCGGGATAGTATGATTAGAGATGCATCAAAAAAGTATGTGTTAATGGTCTTCTGCTGGCAGATAAGGATGGCAGGCACCTGGATGTGAGCAAGCACTGTGTGAATTTGCTAGCTGTAAATGGGTGGTCTATTCATGCATCCTCATGCCTCCTCTGCACGTTCATATCTGGCTTTCATCATCTTTATGGATAGCATAAATAGAGGTGTTGGTGCTAGGCTGTTACATGAGGAAGCTGAAGACTTAGAAGTCCTGGAAAGTACATTTGATTTAGAATCTTTATGTTGCCTTTCCATTAACTGGTCTTAAATGAGCATCTCATATATTAATTTCATTTTAGCAAATGAAGGCACCCTTGACCAGCTTTTTGGTTCAAGGTTATTCATATCTTTGCAGTAAGAGGAAATACTGATTGTGCTGATGACTCTTTTTCTGCAATGTAATCTCCCATTTTGTATGAACTGGGTAACCATTACCATTTTATTTCATCAGCAGCCTGGGAGAGAGCACGCGTTTGCAGTTCCTAGAGGGAGCTGGGCTAAACTTGAGCTGCTATACTCCAGGTGAAAGCCTCGGTGTACTGTTGCCAATCTGCTTAGCTATCCAGTTTCTTGCCAATTCAGTGAGGTTAATACTGTTACAGAAAAACATGTGAAACCAGGTGTGATGCGTATATCATTAGTTGGGTTTTGCAGTTTTAGTTTTCATGATGTGTTTGTTTAACTTCTGTATCATTTTGCAGAACATACATAATGTGTAGTTTATATTGTTTTCTTTGCAAAATAGAAGGTGGCTGTAATTTCAGTCTGGGAAGAAAACTATTAACATTTAGTAAAAGGGGCTGAAAATTTGGAAATTCTTTTCAAGTTTCTTGGAAAATATTAAGGCAGATTATGTAACTGCACAAAATCTCTGGGGAAGAGGAAAGAGAAGGCTCACTGATAATGAAAGAGCAGAGTAGCTGCTTAATGTAATCCACTCTCCATGGATAGTGATGAGAATGAAGGGAATGGAGAACTGCATGGCCAGAGCAGGATTCATTTGTACAAATCTGAAAGTAGGCAGCACATCTGACAGGGCAGCTTTGTATTATAAGGCCAGCGTGCCAGTCTTGCACCTGGGTTTACCTTTTCCGTAATAACAAAGTTGATTCTGTTCAGTACTATATAATACAAATAAAATAGAAATGATGAAAGTAATAATTTTCAGTCTCTTCTTGTCCAAGAATAAAGGGAGTAGTGTGAAGTGAGTCAGTCAACCTACTGCAATCAAACAATTCTTTCCATACCTGAAGTATAAATGTTGTATGAGTAGCTAGACAGAAAATACTAGTGGTCATTTGAAATCATGCAGAAAATCCGTTTCTTTTGGTTCTTCAATGTCAGATGGGCTGCCAGATGTAACTGAATATTGAACTGAAAGCAGAAGATTGAATTTGATAATCCTGAAGATGAGATGCTTTGACAACTCTGTCATCATTGACATATAGCTGTGATGATCACTGAAGTCACTGTTCGAGTTGTTTCAGTGGCTCTTCAACATCATATCGTTCTAGAGGAACTGGTTTGTCTTTGTTACCAGGGAGGACAAAGAGCAATAGCCACTCCTGTCCTAAACACTAGGAAAATGAAGAGTTCAGATTTAGTGACAAACTTCCTTTCGAGCTACCTCTGCTGTCAGCATACACAAAATGAGCAATATAGAGTCAGATGTAAGTCTGCCCTTTTAAAGACATTTAAATTCACTAGTTTACTGTTAAATGGGTGAGAAAAAGGGAAACACAGAACTAAAAATCCAAACCTAAAATAAGGAGCACTTCTGTTAATGCAAGGTGGTTCACTGAATATGAGAAGTGTTCAGAGAGTGGCCATAAGCATCTGTGGAAGAAAAAATGCAGACCTTTGTAACACTCTCAGCCCTGTGTCTAAGGGATGCCATGGGATGACTGGATGACAAGGAGGTGTTCTGTAAGTGCCTGAGGAGCAAGTGTAGTAGTGGTAGAAACAAATTGAAATGAGAACTTCTGAAGTACGTTTGTCCTGATGCTGAGTTCATCTCAGTGAGAATGAACCATCTGTGTAATTAGGAGCTGGCTTGGAAAAAAGAGTATTTATGCTTCCTTCCTTCAGTTACTGTTGGACATCTTCTGAGGAAGATCTTATCTTTATTTTTGCCTCTACTCAATGGTCCTCAGTAATGCAAGTTTATTTAAACTGAGGTTGAACATGACTTTTGTACAAAGTTTTTATACAGCAAGATACTCCCCAGAGAATTGGTAATTTTAGAAGGGCAACTAATGATGGATTCAGAAGAATTTGGACTAGGTACAGCCTGATGACGTTCCAGTTCAAGTGGAAACTTTCTTCCTCTAACTTGGAAATAAATAACACCAAATATTTGAGAAAAATAGTGAAGGAGGCCTGAGCAACTGTAGAAACTGAATGACAGGATTAATGCTTTGGATGAAGGTGGAGAATAGGAAGAAGTCTGACATAACAAGGGAAAAACCTCTGCAATACCCACAGTAAGTAGAGAAAAAGCAATAGGCTAAATATGTTGCAAGAAGTAACAAGTTTAGGAATTTTTTTCTTGTAGTAAGGATGCAGAGGGGTCCTGGAATGGATCGTGTGAACGCTGTGGGGCCTGTACCAGTCGAAGTGTTCATGAATATTATTGATATAACTGTTGTCTTTAAAGGATGCAACAGATCCTGTTGCATAGTTTTTTTTAGCTCTGTTTGTCTGTGATTCTCACCAGCCCTTACAGTGAGTGGGATAAAAGGAAGTGGGACAGTCAGGAGCATGGTTTCATAACTTAAACTGAAATCCAGATGATCAGTCTGTTATCCCTGTTTGTGTCAGAGCAGTGGAATATGTAGCAGTGAAGTTGTAGGAGACACTGTCAGCGCAACATGGATGTTTCAGGCTTGAAAATAGTTTCTTCCCTGCCTAGCTCACTGTGGAGCATTTTGCCATGTGATACTGTTGGGCCTGAAACATTTTGATAAATTCACTTTTTCACGCATGATTCCTTGCTAACACAACTTGAGGTTCAGCCCTGGCTGGTGCAAAAGCATCGTAAAGCACAGAAGTAGAGAGAAAACGAATCTGTCTTCAAAAATCTTATATTGACGTATCCCAAGTTGTTAAAGCACAACTAAAAATAGACTAAAAGAATGGTAGACCAGACTGTTTAGGCACTTGTGACTCAGCTACGATATTTTTGTTTAGAGTTGCACGCTTTCAGTTTTGGACCATGTTGGAGGCATAATCATGTTACAAAATGAATTCGGTAGTCTGTGGTTTGTGTTTTAGCTATTAAAAGCTTTATGGACTTCTTACAGCATTTCCAGTGGCTGCCTTCAGCCAGAGGAAGAAAGTTGCCTGAGTTCTGGGAAGTGTGCAGGGAAAAGACCGAGTAACGGACCCGGGTTTCTGCTTTTCTCCAGACATTCATACCATAGCAAAAAGTAGCATGTAGACCAATAAAAATAACATAACACGTTAGGAGTACCAGAATGCAAGTTCTCTTTTGGCAGAGAATTTTGAACTCTCCTAGGAAACAAACTGGCTCCTGTGCATTATGGAATGCAAAAATTGTGTTGATGGAGATTGCATCCTTTTTACATGAGTAATGAGTCAGATGTTCTTTTAAGATGTATGAGGCCAGATTCTGATCTCCAGTAATTTAAAATTTGAGTAGTTTCAAGAGGTGTTCATGAGTTACAGTACAATAACAGATTACAATCTGGTTCTTATTCTCTAGGATTTTAATATGGTTATAAAAGGGATATTCATCTTCATTTTCTAAATGTGTAGCAAGTTACCTAATTAATCCAATGTTGTCTTCGTTCTGGAGGAGGCTGTTTAACTTGAATTTCATTGTCAAATACCATACAGACAAGCTTGTGTGGTGGTAACATTAACTAATGATATAGTTACACAGATACACAGTTCTGTCATTAACTAGAATTGCAGTGTAACTCCAGTTGTTTTCAACAGAGAAAGACCACATTGCTGAAAAGAAGAAAGCACGCTATTTTTGCAGTCACTATGCAATTAACTCATATAACCTCTGTGCTTGTCATGCTTTGTGTAAGATCCAGGGTGACCAACTGTACGTCACTTATATGAGAACAAAGACCCTGGGACTGAGAGACAGTTTATTAAGATAATGCTGTGGTGTGAAGATCAGCTGTCACAGCAGTTGCCAATGAAAGCGCGTCTGTATTTACTATATACTTGCAGTAAATAAAGGTTGCCTGAGTTGGGATGTTTTGAATACTGGAGGATGGGGAAAATAACCAGATAAATGGTGGTGGTGTGAGCGTAGAGCCAACCTCGCCTTGTTTTCTGCAGGTGGTGATTGCTCTATGGATTTTGTGATACAAGGTTGAGTACCTACCATTCAAACCATGGGACGTTTATTATTTTCCTCCTTTATTCAGCCACCATTTTTCATGAAAATAAAGGGACTCTGCCCCCTGTCAGTTTTGGTTGCTGCTGACCAATGTCACCTAAAGTTAGCAAAGGGAGGAGAAACAGATGAAGATGCAGACAGAGCATCATTTAAGCTTCGTTCTCTGGAGGTAGGGCTAAAAAATATTTTTCTCAGGCATTTCTCTTTCCAGATAGAAAAAAGAAAAGTTGAATTGAATTCTTTCATCCATGTCAAGGAGTACAAAGTGTGTTGTCACTTGCTGGTGCCTCAGTGTGTTTGTCACTGGGAAGCCCATAGCAATGTGCTTTCTAAGTGATCTATGAAAAATGGGCATACAATCTGTTTAAAACAAAATAAAGTTGTTTCTTTTATCTATTAAAGCAAAACAAAGCTGCTATGGTTTGTAAACCGCTTGTTGCCCTTAGTGGTATAATGGCTAGTCTGGTGCATTGCTACTGACCACAGTAAGAGAAGCAAGTTCTTCCTCTCAATGCCTCCTTAAACATTTTCTGTGTAAAATTTTCTTCTAAAAATCTTTGATAATGTAAGTTAAGTTTGAACTTTTCTTATTTCAGCTTTACAAGAACATCAGATTTTTCTCTCTGAAGCACAAAGAAGACTCCAGGCTTAGGATTCAGTTTTGCAAACCCTTCCCCCTTTTTTAAACATTGATATGGAAATACACCATTAACTGTGAAATTCCCTAGCAACCTTAACAGGATCCAAAACCCACCAATACCCAATTATCAAGAGACTTTGTACTATCTATTGTTAATATTCATTATATTCTAATACGCAACTTGAAAAAGTCTTCTCAGGGTCTTCCTTCCTTCTTTCTCTTAACTGCAATGGTTGTTTTGTTGAAACGACACAATGTTCACTGGTGGAAAGTGGAACCCAAAGCTTCTTTCTTACTGTCTCTTCCTGGAAAGCCTTCAGAAAATCCACTTTATTGCATGGTGGTGCCTTTGCTAATTGCTGTAACAGCTCATAACTTTATTTCTGATAAATTAGTCATTGTCAGCTGATAGAATAATTATTAGTACTTTATAACATAATAAATGCTTTGATAACTCAGCTTAATGAGAGAACTCCTAATTTCATATACATAGTGGCAGTAGTATGTCCTGTTACATGTAGTGCCATGGTGCTTTATGTACCTCTTAATTCTCAGACTGACTAGTCATCCTAAAAATCCAGAGTTGATGCTATGGTATGCAGTGTCTCAGGTGTTTAAGTGCAGAAAATCGTTCAGGCATTGCTTCAGCTCAGCCTTAATCCCATGAGATCTGAGAAGTTCTGGCAAAAAGTGCCACTGCTTGACAGGGACAGGACTGAGCCCTGAGCTGTCAGCACTGAATGAAGCTTTGTTAACCAATGAAAGGAGTTTCACTTTGTTTTCTTCCAGCTCTGGTTTCTAGAGTAATTTTGGAGGAGGAACCTAGAGCTGTGGTTGTTTGTAGGGGTGTTGGTTGTTTGGGGATTTTTGTTTGGTTTTGATTTTTTGGTGGGGGTTTTTTTGGTGTTGTTTTGTTTGTTTGTTTTTAAATTTTAAACTTTCCCTTCTGTATGTCTGTCTCCATAGCCCTTTTGGTCTTGCCTTCTCTCCTTTCATTTTTATAACCCTCCTTTCTCCTTATCCTTGTGCCTATCTGTCCTATGTCTTTTTACTATGACCTCCATTTCTTTTATGTTTTAGACTTGCTACTTTCTGTTTAATGCACTGTCCTCTTTATTACTTGCCTTTTCTTTGCTTCCTTCATCCTTTCTATGTACTTTCCCCACTCTTTCATATTAGGAGAGTCTGTCATAAAGATTCTGATCAATTTGTTTCTACAGGGATAAGATTATTTACCTTATTTTTTTTATTACTATTTTTCTTTAATTTTATATTGCCACAAGTGTTCTCTTCCTGGAATACCATTTCATATACTTGAACTTCTCTTTTTTTTGTATCCTGGGAAAGAGACATGTGCTTGTGTCACATGAAGTAAAGATGGGTAGTGGATGTAGCCCAGCAGTGCTGATGGCCACACACTAAATTTCTTGTTGTTTGAAGGCTTAGAAACTCGAGCTTCTTTCTCAGGCTCAGAACCCTGGTAGGCTGTCCTGTCACTTGAGTTCCTTGCTCTCAAAAATAATTTTAAAATATTAGTGTTCGGTTTGTTCCTTACATTATATAAGATCGGTAGTATAAAAGGCTACCTGCACCTAGTGTAATAGTTTTAATAGTTTTTTACAGTTGTCAGAATTTTCATGGTTTTGCTCAAAGAAAGATGCTTGCTTTGATGTGGAGATCCTTACTTCAAGGCAGTTGTTCCAAAGAAAGGGGTATTTGTACCTTATGGTGTCTTTATTTAGCTTTTATGTGGGTAAGTCCATTTGAGAAATGTGGTTATGTATCATTAAGGTCCATAATATTAAATGTTCCAAAAACATGCTCACGAAATTTGAGCATGAAATAGGTAGTACTATTGGAAAGCTAAATGAGTGGTGAGTCAAAGTAATTAAGGGAAAGTAAATAATCTCTGAGGTTCTCATTCCCCATGAAACTAATTTCATATCTTATCCTTCATGTATTTAAAAATAGTACCCTGCTAATTCAAGATGCTTGTGTACTATGTGTGTGAAGAGCACTTCAGTTCTATTGAAAGGATGGCAGATTAGGGAGTTATTTTCAATGGGCTATTTTTTAATTTTTTTATTTTAAGTGAGACATTCATTTGGGCAATGTAAGTGAACAAATCTTGCTGGAAAACAGCTTGATGTACATGCAAGACAGCAGGTGATCAGGCAGTAATTTTGTGATGGCTTATGACTAGAAAACCTTTGTTTTTGTCTTTAAAGGCATACAGATGGCAGTACTTTCTCTACAATGGTGGGCTTTTCTTCCAGTTTAGTAAGGCCTTAAATGTTCTGCCATACATGCTTTCCTGTTTTACCTAGAAAAGACCTGTGTCTTGTCAGTGACTCTACTATTTGGAATATGAATAATTTTTTTTCTTAAATTAATAAAATATACCTTGGAAGATGGATGGAATGTATTAGAAGGGCACTGGAGCTGCAGGTCTGTCATGCACGAGTCCAACAGCAGTCTGATGAGAGAGTGACAAGATTGCACTGTCAGCTCCATCAGTATCTTGAGTAGTTATCTTGAGGGCTAATATATATACATGACATGTCTCCAGGTTTCTTGCTGAGGAAAACAGATCTCATTTCTTTCTTTATTTTTGTGTATCTTGCCTTTTAACTCCCGAGGTGTTCTGTTGCTCAAAGAGGCCTATTGCATATGTAGATTTCTTTTTTCTTGCTCATGAAGATGCAGGTAGGGAAGTGATGGGGCAAGGCTGAAATAGGAAAGGGACTCAGGTTGTATGTACAGTGTGTATGAAGCATGGTACTATGCTGAAATGTGTGGAGGGACTGCACAAGCTTGCTCTGGGCATGTAACATAAGTGCCTGCTTTAAGAGCTTACAGGGCATATATAATGCAGCCCCTTGGGCTCTGAATTGCCTGCTTCAGGTGTTCGAGTATCTGCTGAGTCTACAGGAACCCTACAATGACAAGGTTAAGTCAAAGCAAAATTACTGTCTCAAGTAGACAGTGTAGATGTTTCCCCGATGCATCACATGAGGATGCCGTGTTTTACTTATTAAGTAAGGATGCTAACCTGTTTGATAGTGAATTTAGAGGAGTGGAAGATGGTGCTTTTTTCCAGATCTGCAGCCGTTCAAGACAAGCTGGTAAAGCTATTTTTTAAATGCAAGTTAACAGAAGCTTTCTGGTTTATTAACTGCAGATCCTCATGCAAGTTTAGAAGGCTTGGAGCTTAGTGCCTATGTCCTGCTGTCATCCTCATGCTATCTGAAATCAATGAGGAGTTCAGTGCAGAAAAAGTCAATGCTTAGCCAGAGCCCTGCAGATTTGGTGAAAGAAAATAAACCCATCTGTTAGAATTCTTGAAAGCAGGGTAAACCTATTCAACCTAAAAGGGAATTCTGTAACCTGTTATCTGCAGCAGGAAAGCTGATTTTTATTAATCGATCAAAGAAAATGTTGGAAATAATTGGAAAAATGACTTGAGGGAGGGAAAGGTAGACTTAAGGAATATTTGTAGGAAGCTGATATTGTTTGTGAAATCAGACTATTCTTAAAGCTTTCATATGCTTTATGTAGTGTATAGAAATAAAACTCCTTTTTCCTCCTGAGAGAAGCCATGATTTTATCTCAGTAATTGAAAATAATCTCTGAACTTGCTCCTTAACTAAACTTACATGAACCCCTTTTAAATCAGTTGTTATCTTTCAGTGAATTTCTCAATAAATGTTGCTGCCTGTGCCTGGATGGCATGATCCTATATAGCAAATAAGGCCAAGCACATCCTATTAATGACTCAAAGCTCAGCATTTCTAGGCTACTTATGGTGGCATTTGGCAGTGATGCTGTAGTTAAAGGTGCTTGTTGGTGTTTCTATTTTAAATTGTGTGTTCTTGAATGGCTTAATTAACGCCAGGCAGAAGGCTGACTATCTATCTACTTAGTCATTTTTTTCCCTTAAAAACAAATCCTTAAGTGGGGAAAGCAGTTCTGAGTTCTGAATTTGTTTGATCATATATGTATGTCTATCAGTCTATTTCTTATAAAAAATGCTATGATTTTCCATAATTTCCAAACTTTCTTCTGTTGTGCAACATGGTGTGGTTACTGTTCGATGACTTGCATTGCTCTCAGCACTTTGGGTTGCTCAAAGAAAGGCATGCCTGTGAAAAGAGGGAAAGGAAACACAGGAACATATGGACTTCTCTACGCAATCTGTGCGCAATGCTGTCTGCGAGCAAAGATGATTTTAGCTGCCTCAGTTACTGCAACAGGGCAATATGAATTTAGGGACTTCTCACTTACTAGAGACGTTGCCAAGTGAATTCCTCAGTTCAGCGAACACTGAGCAATCCCTCTAGACGTCACTCAATAGTCATATCTGTCACGCTTGCATTAATACATATAAACTATTCTGTCATAATGACCAGTGCTAGATCCAGTTGTATTTATTCCACATTTTTGGAAGAGATGGAAAAAAAAACAAATGGACCCAACTGGACTCAACTATCAAATGTTGCAAAGCAATTTCCTCACAAAAAAACCACACAGTGGGTTTTATGGAAATACTGATAAAGGCGGGCTTGTTTTAAAGCATCTCCTATTTCAAGTTCTCCTTTTGCTTTTAGGCAAAGGGTCTCATCTGAATTCTGTTGAACTAAAGCGAATTTTCCAATTGACCTTCTCGTGTCTGTTTAAGGCTGTAGAGGCCCCCAAAATCGTAATGCTGAGAGGTGTAATTGGCCCTATAAATCTCAGTGGGTCATTAATTCCAAATCTCAATAATGTTAAGACCAGGCTGCATGTAACTGAAGCAGAGTGATGAGCATAGTAGGAAGATTTATGCAAGCCTTGTGTTGCTGTAGTTAGCACAGTAGTAGAAATTATTTGTAGTTTTGGATTGGAAGACTGCTTTCTACCTTAACACCAATTCACATGTGTCACCTACGTGTTTCTGGAAATTTATAAATGCATCTTTTGGGGGGAGATGGCTGGGGATTTTTTTTTGCATATTAGGAGGTAATAGAACATGACTTGGAAAATGTCTGTAGGATGGATATAAACCCCTCAGCTCTCATCATTTAACTGTGTAAAAACAGTTTTCAAAACATTACTGCATCTAACACATTTCCTAGTAATGATAATAGTTCAAATTTTAAAGCACGTACATAAGTTTTTGTTTGGTCCGTGGGGTCATAGTGCTGAAGTGTGCAGTGTCTGTAGCAGTCATGCAGGTACACCCCAAATGGGGATGCCCATATCAAGGTGCGCTGTGAATCCACCATCTCTGTATGTACTTGTTGAGAATTGCCAGCTAATGAAAGCTGCACCATTATTTACCATGCTGAGAAAGGCTTTTTAGTGTATCCCTTGGAGAAAAAAAGAAAAAAAAATACTTGACTTGGCTCAGCGAGAACTTGAATCTTGCTTCCCCCAGTTGGAAATTATTGTAATATGTCCTTATTTCATGGTGTGAGATGAGTGTGGTTGTTGCTATATAAGTGCCTAAGCAAGGAGTCAAAAATGAAAATTAAGCATTGCAGTGGTGTGGATTTTGCCGTATGTCATTTGACTGTCAGCCACGTGTCCAATTCATCTTAAAGTTCCCTTTGCACTTTCCCGTGGAAGAGGGTGTAAGTCAGAATACAGTCCCAGGTTCTAGAATATATATTTTCCTTGCAAAGAAACTTGTCTGGGGATAGTGGAGCTTTCTTTGTTTAGCTTTGATATTTAGTGTATGAAACCTTGTTTGATATTTTTCTCTTTCTGTTTGTGCCACCAAACTTTGGGGTTTTTTAAGCTACAAACATGGTATCATTGAAGTTAGTGTTGGAAAATGTTCTTCCTTTTTCTATGTTTGAGCTTCCATTTCAGAAACAAGATCAGGATCAGAACATTTGCAAGATCAACACACTCCTCTGGGTTGTCATTACAGTGACAGAAAAGAGAAGTATAGTGAAACCTCATTACTATGTGCCGTATGTGGTGTCATTCCCTTAAATGATATGAATGGGAGAATTATCCCAGTGGATGTCTGTTACGATCCTTCTAACTGAAAAGGTTGTTGATAATTGCTGTTTATCGTTTTGGAGAGGATTTGTTCAAATATATCTTGAGTATTCATTTTCCATAGATTGGTGTCTAGGGGACTTAGAAGTGACAACAAAAGGAGTGCATGGTAGAAAATAACTGTTTGCACAAAAGCAATTTTCACTATAAAGGAAGGAAAGAGGGGGTAAGTCCTTTTCCATTATGTTTTTCCTGACTTCGGCTCTTTAATTCCTGCCTCAAAAGCTCAATTTCTGCCCCTCTGTCCCTCCCCAGTCTTGATTAGAGATAAGAAGTCCTTTCACTTGGTGAAAGCCGTGGAAAGCTCAATAGCATTCATAAGAACTTTATAGTCCAAGTATTTTCCTCAGTGTGCAGTAATGTGCTTCTTTTTTTCCTATTTAAATTTTTTGTTGTCAGTTTTCAGGTGTTTTGACTGAATCTTCAATGTTCTTTACATCAAAAATGTTGGTGTTCCTTTTTACAAGCTCTTAAAGAAACACATCTAAAGGGAGGAAAATAGTGTATAGTTTGTATCTTCAGACTGCTGCTATATTGTGATAAGAGTATCATTCTAAGGCTTGATTTTCAATCTCATTTGTTTGGCTACACAAACTTGTGTGTTATATACATATCATGGAAGATTCCTGTGCCTTAGTGCAGGGAAATGCCTTCCCAGAAAGAAGTGTAGACCTTACTGTGGCATCTGATGGGAATTTTAGGCCAGTTTAGAATAAGAGGTAAAAAAATGCTTTGTGAAGAAGAGCATACTTGGCTTAATTTTATATGTCACTGCACTTCTGTATAATGTCATTGGGATTATATGCAGGAAATTTGAAAAAGGAATTAGATCTCTTAATTTGGAGTGATTTAGGAAGAACTGAAGGAAAGATAGGCTCTGGTTATGTTTGACTTTAAGGTTAGACCAAAACTACTGAATGCTGAGTTAGATGGAATCTTTTTCCATACAGAAAAGGAGGAGACCTGGTGATCTAACTACTAGATCACTCCTGCTGTTTTGCCTAGGTTCTACATTTGTTTGGCCATTAGCTGTTCAATACACCTTCATCTGGGGTGGAAAACCCCAAGAATGAATTTTCTGTTATGAGAAAGTGAATGTTTTTGGTGCTAGCTCACTCTCCTATTGATATGCCATGAACACAAGCCTTTTTGGGGGGTTTGTTTTGTTTTCATTTTGGTATTGCTGCTTTCTGGATTCACTGATGGACTTGCTTGATTTTTCAAAAACTTCTTGCGCTAGGAGGGAGCGTTGTTTTGGAAGCTATTGTATTTATGGAATCTCAGCATTCAGTTTATGAATTCTGGTTCAGTTGCTTTATCATGGGGATGCCTCAGGCAATACACTGTTGCGGCCCAGAGCAGGAATGATAGATGACCGTTAGCCTCAATGGTGCCTGCTGAAGTGGGAGCAGCTGGTGCTGGAGACTTAGGAAAAGAGGCTTCAGCCAAATTACTCTGCAGGAAAAGCAGTGGGAACATTCAGTATTTTTCCAGAAGCAAAACAAAGTTTATAAGTAAGACCCTGGAGAACTTGCTGGGAAGCTGGGCTGAAGTAGAGTGGGATAATGATTTCTTTATCTCTGCTGGTGATGCCCCTGTTCGTGCAACACAGCATCCTGTTGTCTTTCTTTGCCGCAGCAGCACACTGTTCACTCATATTGAGCTTGTTGTCCACCAGGACTCCCACAGAGGGGTCCCTTTCCACAGAGCTACTTCCCAGCCAGGTGGATCCCAGCCTGCGCTGCATTCCTGGATTATGTTTTCTCAAGTGCAAGACCTTACACTTGTCCTTGTTGAACTTCATAAAGTTCTTGTTAGCCCACTCTTCCAGCTTATCCAGGTCTTCCTACAGGGTGGCCCTCCCTTCCAAAGTGTCCCCTTCCCCACTTAGTTTAGTACCATCAACAAACTTCATCAGGGTACACTTGATCCCATCATCCAGATCACTTATGAAGATATTAAACAGTGTTGGGCCCAGTAACAGGTTGCCAGTTTGAAAAGGAGCTATTTACCACCACCATCAGGGTGTGGCCTGTTAGCCAGTTCTCCACCCACCACATGGACCACTTGTCTAGGCCGTAACATGTCAGTATCTCTAGGACGAGGCTGTGGGGAACCATATTGAAAGCCTTGGAGAAATCCAGGTAGGCAACATCCACCACTCACCCCACATCAACTGAGCGGGTTACTTTGTTGTAGAAAGTGATCAGGTTTGTCAAGCATGATTTGCCCTTGGTAAATCTGTGCTGGCTTTTCCTAATCACGTGCTTCATTTGACCTGTGATTGTCCCCAGGAGGATTCGTTCCATACCTTTTCCAGGGACTGAAGTACGACTAGTGGGCCTATATTTTCCTGGATCCTCCTTTAAGCCCTTCTTGTAGATGGGGGTGACATTAGCCTTCCTCCAGTCTTCTGGGATGTCCCTCAATCTCCACAACTTCTCAAGGACTATGGAGAGCAGCCTTGCAACAAAATCAGCCAGCTCTCTTAACATCCTTGGGTGGCTAATGTCTAGGCCCATTGATTTGTAGGGGTCTGCTCCTGTAATGGTTCACAAACCATCTCTTCCTTCACTGATGGTGGGTCTTTATTTGCATCAACCTGGATTTTTGTTCCCATGGTCTGAGGCCCAACAGTGCTGGTAAAGGCAGAGGTGAAGAAAGCATTGAAACCTCTACCTTTTCAGCATTGTTGCTGCCTTAATTAACTTCTCCTGTTTAACAGCGGGCCAGTACTTACGTTTCTGCTTGTTGTTTACATACCTGAAGAACCCTTTCTCATCGTTTTTGACATCTCTGGCCAATTTAAATTTGAGATCAGTTTTTGCTTTTCTAACTGCATCTCTGCATGCCCTGGCAATGCCCTTGTAGTTCTCAGTGGGTATTAGTCCACTTTTCCATCTCTGGTACACTTCTTTTTGGGGCAGACTCAGAAGCTTGCAGGTAAGCCAAGGGGGTCTCATGCTCCACCTAATTCCCTTACCATTAAGGGTGATGAACTGTTTTTGTGTTTCCAGGAGAGCATTCTTGAAAAACTCCCAGCGCGTGCTAGCATTTTATCCTCCATGGAAGCTTCCCACAGAATCCCTCCCAAGCATTGCCTAGTCCTGAATACCGACTTCACCAAGAACTGGAATAAATACTTTCTTTATGGGTAAACAAAAGCTATTCTTCTAATCAAGAACCAGACAGAAGGATATTTGTCATATACTAAATGTAAATCTGAAACAAATGGTGTACTCATCCTGTTAGTTCCTGCTGTGGCTCAGAGATCTGGAATCCTTTCTCAAATGTGCATTTGCCAACAAGTAGGGCTTCCATAGTGTAAACCCCATCAATCATCTGCTTGTATATCTGCAGCGTGCAGCAAAGCCAACAGGGCATGAAAATCTAGACTGCCGTTTCTTGGAACTAGAGGAGGTAGCAAAAGAGGCAGTGTATTTACTGAGAGCCTGTGTGTGTGAGGATGTCATCACAGCCTTCATATTTTTCTTGGTTGCTTTTATTTTTTAAAAACTGTTATATGTGTCAGTTTCTAAGATGTCTAGTAAACTACATGACCAAAACTGTTATGCGTCCTAGATACTCTTGATGTCTTTGATGTCCCTGAGAAAATGAGAAGGTAGTTTGGATCTTGAGAAAGAGTAACTTGAATTCATTCCAGGCAACTTTTAAAGTATTTAACAAGGCCAACTATTCTAGAAACATACGTCAACCAACTTTCCTTTGAATATAGAGAGGCAGATACCTTAATAGGTCTATATCTGTAGTTATAGATTTTGAACTTAGCATGGCTGACATCTTCTAAAGATGCCTATTTCTCTGCATTGACTAGACAAAGAATCTAGGATGATTACATACTCAATTCAGGTCCTTCATCTGGGAACAACATTTAAGTGGAAGCTCTTTGATACTGTGGGAGTGGTGAACAGCACCTTCTCTCCAGCCTTTCTTCGCCAGCTATATAGTGTTGTGCAATAATTTGAAATGGGCTACCTATACAGTTGAGATAGCTAGTGACTGACCTTTAGCTGTATGGACAAAAGGAACAGAAATGCTGACTGTCCAGGGCCTACTGCAAGCAGAAGCAAGAAAGAAGTGGAGTGACTGAAACAAATGGATGGTTTCTGACAGTCTTTGAAGGTACAGAGCAAAGAAGATAGCTGAGACACAAGCAATGAAGTGACTACTTCCCTGCAAACTTGCTAGGCAACTTTGAAGAGTGACTTTAAGGGCTGAAGAATGACATCCTCATGTTCAGGTGCTTTAGGTCTGCCCAACTCCATGGGAAGAGATGATGGCTCCATTTTGAGGAAGAGTAAGGAAGGACCTGTCACTAATTTGTTTCAGTCCAAAGAGGTAACTTACCTTTTGAGTGCACTCAAAGGTGCACTGTAGGGTGCAATATATGAACAGAAGAGGGTACATTTGCTGGGTGTACAGTTAAGAATTTGGTGTAACTCTACAGCGGGATCAGTACTCTGCATTTATTTCATGTTGTGGTGAGTTGGAATTTTTTAAAAGAAGCACATTAGCAACTTTACTGTAAGTTAAGCAAATTACACTTTTGATCATTTAACTAGTAATATTTTATTGGAGAATTTTATTCACTAACTATAAATGCACTGGGCAGTACTCATATGTGATTAAGAACTAATGCATATAATTACCACATAAAACACAGAATAAGCATTGCTTCAGTGCACAAAGTTTGCTGAGCATAATGCTATTGGTGTGTGATCAGAGCATACACCTTCCATGCTTTTTGCCTGTTTTTATGTTTCTCCTAAGTGATACCAGGTATGGGAACTGGAAATTGTTTAACTACAAGTAGTAACATTCATAGGGCCCAGTGTCTCTGGGGGACCTCCTTGAGACAGACTCCAAGCAGCTTGTGTCCACAAGTTCCGACTCTCTGCTAGTTCTTTCCTCTAACATGTCTGGCCTCCTTTGTATTTCCTAGCAGGTGTTAACTCACGGTTATTTCTGATAAATTTAGAATTCATTAGAGAAAATCATAAGGAAAAATAGATTAGAAAACGTACACTGCTGGTCCAGAACTCTGATGAATGTAGGCAGCTTGGAGGTAGGTATAGGTTTAACTACCTTAATTTAAGGTGCAGAAAATTGCCTCTGGGATCCAGTTTGCACTGATATTTAGGAATGACTTTGAAGGCCATTCTGACATAATTGGAGCTGAGCGAGGACTTTTTTTATCATGTACTTTTTGTCTGATAGGAGTTTCTGCTGTCCTAGTCACAACAGAGCAGGACCTTTCTGGAAATCAGGCACATCTTTTCTGCTGGACTGGGAAAAGTGTAGAAGTCTGAAAGAGGCAGCATGAGGCTGATGCTGTCAACTTGCCCCATGCTAAAGGGTAGCTTGCTTGGGTGAGGCCCAGGACACAGGAAGGATGGGATAGGGGACAGGGGTGCCCTGAGATCAGAAAGCCATCATGATCAGGCTTGGACTGTGCCTGAGGGTATAACATCTAAAAGGAGTTTCCTCTTAACTTCAAGTAGATGATTCTTTAACTGCTTCATCTGTATATTTTCCTTTGTTGTTCGATTTCTGGCAGTGGGATATTGGTCTAGTACTGCAGTTCTGGTGCATTGTTAAGATGCATAGTTGGAACATCTCTTTAAGAATCAATATTAAGAAATGAAATATTAAGCTCTTCCAAAATAAAATGAATTTGAGAGGGCTTTTTCCTGCTCTCCTCTCCTGTAAATCTCTCTGTAAAGAAGCCACTATTTTTCAACAGCTGGGCCTTGTAGTTTTTTAATCATTTGTAGATGGCAGGACTGGCTGTGATGAGTATCCCAGGATGCTGACATGCCGCATTTCTGTGTCGGTTCAGCAACAGGGAGAGTTGAGTGGGTTCAAAGGGAACTGTGTGTTTAGTGTGGGGTCTTCTCTACAATAGGAATTGTATGAGTGAAAACTAGCATCATACATTCTTAGTTCTACAGTGGCAGTAAGGGGAGTATTCATTAGTGGCATTCTAGCTAGCTCACTGTATTTTGAATGTCTTTATTACGTCTGAAAACTTCAACATGTGCTTGTTTCAGTCTGTGTTCTGATTCCCCTCACATCTATTATATGCCATGGAGGCTATTAAAGCTTAGCTTAGCTCCCAGTATCATTCTCCATATTACAATAGCTTACTTTTTGGCTGAGGGCACTTCTGAGAACTAATCTGTGCTGTGTTTACTTTGGCTGGAGGAGTTGAAATGCTTTAAAGGAAAAAAAAAATTAAAGGCTCCCCAAATGTTCCTGCAGCTTTGCTTTCTGCTCTTATTATGCTAATCTGATTGTTTTTAATGTGAGGGCTTCTTTTGCCCTGGGTCCTATGTACTCTGCAGTGTCATAAAAGGTATACCACTTTACAGCTAAGTAATGTCGACTGCCTTGTAACTTAGAAAATCTGAGGTTCTTGGAATACTGTGTTGCATTTGAATATGCCCATTTTTTTCTCTTACTTTCCTAACATGTAGGAAGTAATCAGATTTAATGTCTATGAGGTCTTACCAAGATGTCTAATTCAAAGGCTAAGTGAGCAGAAGCTTAAGAAGCACAAAAAGATTTACTTTCCTATTCATCTTTTTTGGTATTTGGAAAAAAACAATTTCTTATACAGCTTGTTGGCTATTACCATGACTTAGTTAACAGGTAAACTAATATGCCATTAGAATTAATTGTCGCATCTCTCCTTTTTCTTTCTGGGACAAAGACATTAAGAAGTGACAGTGAGATATTTGTCAGTATTTGAGAATTTTCATTTCTTTGTTCTGTGTTTGTCAAGTTCACACCTGTGCACAGTGGAACCATAAAGATCGACTGTTCTTGCCTATTTTGTGGATTTCTCTTAGAAAAGATCACGCTAATTCAAGGGGTAGTGCAGATCTCTCCTTCAGAGTGCTTGTACAATTCTTGCAAGGGTACTTAAAATTATAGTTGAGAATCTCTGTTTCTTATTCTCTGCTTCCCAGGTCCTCCAGAGAAATCCCAGTGGGTAGTAACTTACCTTCAGACTTTGTAGTGAGTGGTTTAGGCAAGTAGGTTTCTTTCCATGGCTGTGTGCATTTAATGTATAGACAACGGTGGTGAAGGAGAGTGCAACTTGGAATTCACTGATGCTGTGGTGCTGATGATATGCAGGCCTGCTGCCTTCATGCCGGACACAGCTGGTAGTTTCCCAATGTTTGGCTGAGTCCTGGGCTTGGATGAAAGGGAGCTGGCTGTAGCTCGGGCCAGATAATTTGGAGATGCTAATGGCTCGTTTGTTAAAACAAGTAGAGGGCTTGGCAAAGAGAGAGGGAGTTTCTTTCTACCCTGTCTCACCCCTCCCCTCTGCTTTGCAGCTTTGCCTGCTGTTCACCCATAGCGTGTTCATTTTGTGGGTGCTCTTCAGTCCTCACGGACACTGATCATGTGCCCATTTCCACCGTTTTTTTTCATTATTACAAGTGCTTCTTGTGAGGATGGATCTTACTATCATGGTACATATTTCCATTTGGTGCAGTCTGGCTTGTAGTGGCTTGCCCACGAGTATATCTTTGCAAACCACTTGAGAGAGAAAGAAATGTCAGCTGTTGTAGGCTATTGACTGCCAGTTCCTGATTTGGGCTGGCTGGCATGAACACATTTATGTCTGTGGTTAAAAATGAGCTGAGCTCTAGATTTCTTTTCTCTGCTGGCTTAGATTCAAGGGGCTTTACATAGAATACTGTAGCTTTACTTGTGATTTATGGCTGGAGTTCAGCTTGCAGCTTCCTCACGTGCATTCATAACAGATGAGGCCTGTCTATACATATGTCTTAAGCATGTTGGTCTAGACGGTGTGTACACAGGGCTCTCCTTTAAGGCCATGCTGTCTGCTCCTTATGCAGAAACCATCATGCACCAATCATGTTTCCTCACCGAGAGATCAGTTGCAGAAGGAAGTGAACTTTCTAATTATGAGATTGTGGCTTCTGTTGCAGCAAATAAGTATCTTGTGTTGCTTCTTAAAGAAGGAAATTCTGTGCTTGGATTTTCTTGCTGTCTTCAGTAGACGTGGTCCAGTCCAACAGCTAAGTTAAGTATTTTTAAGTTCTTCTATCAGTGTGATCAGTGCTGGATTTAGCGCTGCGTGAAGACAATTTCTTCTAGGATAGTCAGACCCTAATTCTCTACTAATTACAGAAAAAATTTACAGCATACAACACAAAGGTGATTTAAAAAAAGCAACAACAAACCAAACAAATAAACAACCAACCAACCACCCCCCAAACTAACCCCAACAAAAAAACCCGCAACGTATATTTTTACTAACTCCATATCCACTAGTACCAATCTGGAGACATATGGCTACATGTTTTACAAGCTGTAGCTTCCATTGTTAGCCATAAGTGGGAAACATTATGGAAGTGACAGTGGGATGGATCGCTGTGGTCAGGTCTGTGTTTGGGTGGAACAGATGAAATTCTGCCAGGTAGTAATGAAGAAAAGATATTTCTAGCCACTATTCACAAGTGAGGTGTCCGAGTGTATAAATATGAATTTGAACATGCACCGAGAGGCATGGGATCTCATTTAAAGTGCTGCAACCTTAGTTAAAACATGCCCATTGACAGCTCTTGCCATCTTGGATTCAGCCCAGAATGAACACTTCTAAATACTAGAAAATCAATAGGAAATGGACCTTGAAGTGAGTTTTCAGGTTTGTGTACAGAGTACACTTAGGTAGGTGTTTATTGTTTTAGCAGAAGACTTTTTGATACTCCATTTATATTTGAAAAGATTCTCTAATTAACAGCAATTAGAATATGATGATTATTTTAATGAAATTTTTCTTTTAAGTGAACAGAAACTGTGCTGTGTTATAAACATGTGGGTTTGGTCACTTAATAGGGATGGTAAAAATCCTTTGATAGAACTTTCTTTAGCTGGCATTGTATAAGTTTTTTCATTTATGATATATATGCATAATAAAAGGGATCAAAATAAACTATAATTGAAATAACTTTGTTTCTAGTGCGATTCTTTCCTCATTTATTTTTGTGTGTTCACTATTTCATATGCCCTTAATTGAACTGTTTTATTTTAATCATTTCTGTCACTTTATAGTGGTGAATTTGTTCTTGTTGCAATTTGGGCTTTGTGGTTTGATTTAGCGCTTTTTGTAGGAAGTCAGAACAATAAATAAATGTAGAAAACATTTGCTGTACATCAATTTTGGTTATCCTTCAAGCACTACACAGTTTAGATCTATAAACACATGTACAGGTATTTTAAGCACGGAGGCAATTCTGCTAAACTTCATGGGTCTGTTTTCAAAGCTAGAGGAATGAATGGGAGTTTGTAAGTCTGAAGTAAGTGCGCAAACCCTTACTTGTCTCTGAAATTCATTATTTCCAGAGTGTGATTTACTGAAATAGGGGTGTATTTTCTTTTAACCAAGCTGATAGGTAAAAAGTTAGAGAGAAGCGAGGTCTCCCTGTGGCATGAAACTGATGGTTAGAAAGATACTGTCGGTGGTCCTTTTTACAGCTGATGCCCCTTCTATCCACAGCTGACAGCAAGCAGCAGAACAACAAAATCTTACTGCTTAATGGTTCCTCTGTAGCAATCAGCCTTTTTTTTTTTGGTTAGTAAATCACACCAGCTAATAAGAGGTCTTAATATAGGATACTATATTTTAATAGCTATCTGATGTGACTATTAAATTGTAATATTGCCCATTAAACTTTCTTACTAATCACTGAAAAATTTCTTCTGGAAAGGGGATTCCCCACCTCCATCTCCTTTTGTCCTTAGGGAAGCTTTATTAATTTCAACAGAGAATTGCTAGTGATGTTGCTTCCTTTTCACAAATAGGTTGGAGCTCCTTTTAGTAGGGTCTCTGTGTATTTCTGGAAGCAAAGACATTAAAAAATAAAGACAAGTTGGGTTGTTCAGGGCGGAAGGAGAAGAAACAAAATAGGAATATTGAATCAAGGTGAAGAATTGATAGAGCTCAGGGAATAAAAATACCCATACGTGAGGTGCTAGGAAAAAAAGACTGTGATAAAGAGGGAAGAAAATAACAAAATAAAGGAAACTGCTGTGCATTGACCAGGTTATACAAAGACACCTAAGTGATGTTTGCAAATGCAACATTTTCTACATATTGTGATGGAATATTGGGCATTTTTGTTGGTTTTGAATGACTTTTCTCACAACTGAAAAAGAGTTTACCAAGATTCTTTTCTTTTCTACATTACTTCTACTCAGGAATTCCATGTTCATGCAGGGGAAGACCTGTTTCTTGTGAAAAGTATCTTTCGCTGCAGAAGTGAAAATGGTGCACCTGGAAATGCATACTTATGTTAGCATCTTAGGAGCCACATTGAGCAGAGCAGAGGCTTTGTCCTCCCTGCTAAAACTCCCAAGAACTTACCTTGTTTGAGGAGCTGGCAAGAACTTAAAAGTTCTTCTAAGGCAGCACTAGTAAAGATCAGTATGTTGTTAACACTATGAGAAGCACTAAAGATGCAGTGGTCTCTAAGCAGCATCAAAGAGACGATGAGTTCCTTGTGTCACGGAAAAGCCGAGAGTTCCTCTGGCCCCACTTTGGGGAACAGATCGATCTGAGTACCCAGCAGGAGCACAGTACAGCAGCATGGTAAAGGGCACTTCTGCAAGTGAAGCCCTTATACATGATAACGCAGTATGACTGTATGGAGAGGACTAGAAAAAATTGATTTAAATACTCTGTGGCAGCTGGCATTTTACACACAAAAAAAACCGAAAAGATTTTGTTGTCATTTTTTTTCTGGGGCCCTTTTACTTTTCCCACCCTCTCTGTTCTCTGAGTGACACATCTATGCCAGGCAATTTCAGCAGAGTGACAACTGTTTCCCTGAAAATTTCAGATCCTCTCCATGAAAGAACCATTGCAACTTCCTCTTTTAATCTCATATTGCATCCCAACCCCCCCCCTGCTGAGATTTGTATCCCTTGTATTTCACAAGGTCAGACTAGTGGTACCACAGTTGCCTATTTTTTTCTTTGAAAGGAGCATGATTATGTTAAAAAACTTAATTTTGAATCATCAAGTAGGGGGGAAAAGCAGAACACATTTGATCATCTGATTTAATATTTTGTGGGCGATATTTTCCAGAATTAGATGTTTTTTTAAAAAATACATGGAGATTATAAGGAATATTATTAACAAGAATGTATGTTGCAAGGTGCAGAAGCTTTCTCCAAGCAATCTGTATTCAGCTATCAATACAATCATAATCTCTGAGGAAGTAAATCAATAGATAGGTACCTGGTCTGTTTGGTAAATTCTTTGAACAAGTTCCTTGTTTCTTGGTAACATGTACTGCCTGAGGACTAACATAAAAGTATGCGAGATAGTAGCCTGCCTGTCTGTCACTAACAACCTAGGATTAAAACAAACTGTAAAGAAAGGCAAAGTAGGCCGTGTCTTAGGATGATCTCCAAGTGTACACGACATGGAGAGCAAAGTGATGAGTCTTCCAGCACTGTTTAGGAAAGCAGGGCTTTATCAGTGCTGTCACAAAGACTGGCACCAGTACAGCAACTGTTTGTCCTGTTCCTCAGCCTTTACACTTAACGTCCAGAGCATGCTGGTGGCAGAACATTATCAACTGTAAAATGTGTGATATATCGCTGGGACAAGTGGAGAAGCTCCAACGATTAAATGTTTAGTGGCCTCTTGGTGGCATTACAGAAGGAGCATGCCTGGCCTGTAAACTCCTCTGTAAAGACAGAGGAAAGGAAAGTTGTCGTGCTCAGACACACACTCAGCTGCTCTCTCCCTTGCCCTCCTCAGCAGGACAGGGGGAGAAAATAAAATGAAAAATGGAATAAATAAATGGAATGAGATAAAGGTGGTCTAATGAAGAAAACAAAAGTCTGTGTGTGGAAGCAAAGCAAAAAGATACATAACCTCCTTCCCATCAGCGGGTGGTGTCCAGCCACTTTCGGGGAAAGCAGAACCGCAGTATACATAGCAGCTGCTTCAGAAGACAAATGCCTTGATAAAAAATTCCCCTGCTCCTTCTCCTCTCTCTTAGCTTCTATTTCTGAGCATGACATTACATGGTATGGGATATCCCTCTGGTCAGCTGGGGTCAGCTGTCCTGGCTGTGTCATCTCCAGCCTCTTGTCCAGCCCCAGCCTACTGGCAATTTGGGTGGTGTTTTGAGACCCAGCCTTGATGCTGTGTGGGCCTACACAGCAGCAGCCAACACAGGGGCGCGTCACCCACACCCTCCTAGCCACAAGTGCAAAGCACAGCACTCTGGGGACTTCTGTGGGGAAAGTTGACCCCACTCCAGCCAGACCCAACACAGAAAGGAAAGAAATCCTTCCATGAAGAGGAAGAGCTGTCCTTGCAGAGACAGAAGATAGCAGGAACAGTACCAAAGAGGCATCAGCGTACAGAAGCAGCTTGTGGAATTGTGCAGAGAAGGATGGTACTAGTGGTGAGTATGTGAGTGCATTCCAGCACTAGTATAGCCACTTCCTGCAGTCACCACAAAGTAGTTTTTATAAGAAGCCAATGACTATTCAAGGTTTTCAGCAGATGTGGAATACTTGCAACATCTGATGCTCAGAGCTAGTAATGACCATAAATTCAAAGACTTAAATTTCTGCAATTAATAATGATGGTTTCTGACAGTACTGTTTACCACCCAAAGGAAAAGACAGCAATCAAAAGTCCTACACTTACAGATACTTGTGATCAAACAGCACAATCATGAGCAACATTTTAAAATGTGACACTGTATGTATGTGGAATAAACACTGAGCTGTTCTGTGTTGTGGTTAGTTACTACAGGAAAAATCTGCACATATTTACTTGTGTGGTAAGTGGCTCTATTACTCATGCACTTTCTTCAGTGGGTTATTTTTGACTAAAGTGCCACAGTTTCACAAAATGACCCGTCAACTTATAATAAAATGCCCTTTTAGTAAGTTACTGCTGAAAGGATGTACAGCGAAAGTAATGAAAATCTACCAGGCTTCATAACACAAATTTTCATTTCCGTTCTTTCAGTCTGTTGCAAAGTTTCTAGACAGGGCATCCATAACAGGGCCCTGATAATTTCCTTAGGAAGCTGCCTTTGCTGTATTTAACATTTTTTTTGGTGCAGCATCTCATATTTCTATATCCTACTTCATTAATGAGGTTGAAAAATACTGCTACTGCAAATTAGTTATGGGTCAGCAGCTGCTAATTTTACAAGGCTGCACCATTTCCTTCTCCGCTTAGCAGACATGCTCATATGTCGTTCTGTGGCTGCCCCAGGTACCTGTGAATATCAAGTAGAATATTGTTTTATTTTTTTCTTGTGTCCAAAACCCTGGTCAATGATTCCACTAAAATTTGGAAGGATTAATTAAGTATTCTGAAAGTGAGGGGTTTTATGTGTTAGCAGTCCTGATAAAAGGGTAGCAGTTGTGAGGCTTTTGGGGGAAAACAATAAAAAATCCTAGCATGCATGGATATGTCCAGCCTGTATAGATGTGAGAGGACCTGATGTGGGAAACATGCTGTTGAGGAACTACTTGCATTTACGATTTGTGGTGTTAGTCACAAGAACCATCTCATAGAACATCCGTGATCTCAGGAAAATCAGAAACCTCTTCCTATCCTCTCCCCACCAATGCTGTAGGAACTTAAAGTTTTTGACAGTTTTGAGACTGGTGGCAGTAATCTTTTCTTTACTGCAGATGATCTTTTTGGGAGAACAGTTCCAGCATCAGGCTGGGTAGCTACTGACCAGGTGTCACTCTCAGAAGAGAGACTAGAAAGCTTTTAGAAGAATACACTTCTCCCTATTGAAAGAGAATTTCCTCCCACCACAGTTTTGAGGTAAGGTCTGCAAAGATATCTAGAAGAGGTTATTCTGTGTCTCTCTGTCTCCATCTTTTACCTTCCAGCCTTCCAAATTAATTTTGGCCTCAATATACAGTTGCTGACGGAGAAGTGGAACGCAAACTGTGTTGTTTCTCAACACTCAGATTAGGTTTCCTCAATGTGGAAGCAGCGGTTTCCTGAAAGAGGTGCCAGGGAAAGTTCATTTCACCCTCTTCTTGTTCTCCTTTGTCTAGAGAAGCTAAGAAAGCTGGTGGCTTCTGCCACGGCTATGTGAATGGTTGAAAATGTAATTTATTAGTGACTGCCAGGGTGGAAGAACATAGTTCTTCTGTGTTAGTTGGTGTAAGTCTGGAAATGCTGCTGTGATGCACAAAGAGAAAGAAAAAACTGTCCATGAAATATTAGGAAAGAATCTGGGGAATTATCTACTTTGACCAATGTGGTTCATAGCTGTGAGTTCAGTGGGAAGATGGTGAAAGCCAGATGTGTGCATCCAGTTATTTAGAAATGTTTTTTCTACCATAGCTAGAGCACAAGAAAGAAGATGAAGGAAGAGCAAGCCCAACAGACCTTGCCCGTAGACAAGCCCAGGAACCCGCAGAATTCTCACTTCTTGCCTCCTGATTCTGAGATTCTCAGATTTTTGTCTATATACTACCTTACAAAAGGTACCTCATGCCCTTGCTAGGGTCTTTCTAGTGAAGTGTCAGGAGGAAAAATATCTATATAAACAGTGGATTGTGATTTTTTTTTTTTTTTTTTCAGTAAAGACCAAGGCTCCAACCTGCTTGTGTAAAAAGCTCAAAGGATTAATAATGTTATGCTTCTTTTATTTGTGAGCTTGGTATGACTTGGAGCTCAGTTTAGCCAACATGTAGGTGTATTGCTAGTTCTAGACACTCTCACTGATGTACCTCAGTTTGCAAACTACCTCAAGTATAAGGTCCTATTAGAGATTTTAGGCCATTTGTTAAATACACAACCTTTTTGGCCTGAATGAACTTGATGTGACATTGCACTTTAGAAAGTTTTTTAGCCAGCAGCTGACTCTTTTCATGATGCCTCAGAGATAGGGGTTTATTGAAGATCTTGAATAGAGCAACCTGATGCTTCTGTAGTTCAGTTGGCAGGAGAGTGGGCAAACGAATAGGCACAGGCATTTGCAATCTCACCACAAACGTTTCTTCCTGCTTAGGATGATGATTTACTCAGTCCTCACTGGTAGGCTGTCTGTCTGTTTTTACAACAAATGGTAATCTCTGCAGAAACGGTCCTGTGCTTAAAGTGGAGAATAAGGAGTCACAAGGATTCCAAACCAAACTATTTGGTCCCAGATGTCTACCTAGTAGATTCACATATCCTCCGGTAATCTCCTCCAAAATCCATTCATCTTTGCGGTACATCTATCTTTTATGTCCACCTACCTATTGTGAATATGCTCAATATCAATTAAAAGTCCCTAAACCCATAGTTGATTCCCACAGAACATTTTTTTTTAATATGTGCAATTGTTGTTTTCTTTCCTTTCATCCTGTTCTACAAAAAATATAGCCAAAAAAGTAGTTTTAGCCAGTGCTACAGATTTGGCTAAACTCAGAAAAGCAAAACAGGAGTTAAAGTTGAAAATTGGGTCTTACAATTAATTATTCAGCTCATTTTGTTGATGGTGATTATATTCCTGTCCAAGAAAATGTGTATTCTTATATATACTATAGTCCTTAGGCATGATAGGGTTAGTTGAGGACAGGGTGTCAGATGTAGTATTTGTCATTACCTTTCATTTGCCTAGCTGCATGCTGTTGTGGCTTTGTGTTGAACTATTAATACTTGAATGTAGATTTTTCTCTGACTTGGTGACTAATTTTTTTTTTTTTTTAAAAACAAACCTTCTTGGCATGCTTTATTTCCCTGTCATTTTCAATACCAGAAATGTTTCCTGTTAAGTGCAGTTTGTCTCCAGTTTTGATTCTTCTTTAAAGAAAACAGCATGTTAGAGCGAATGGTACAAATTCAACTATTTGCTTCTCTTTTGTAAATGCTGGTAATGTGTGTTATTAATTACATTGCTATTGTATGGTAAAAAATGTGGGGTTTTTTCTATTCAGTAACTCTACCTTCTGTTGTGTAACTGTTCCATAAAGGTCATCTTTTCACTAGACAACAGTCTTATATGTCATGCTTTCCGACGTGTTTAACGACTTCATATCTAGACATACACTTGGTGGATCAGAACACTTTGGTAAATGAGTTTTGGAGATTGGCAAAGTAATTTAATACAGAATAAACTGAACTTCAGTATTCTTCTTCCTGGATCTTGCTACTTTGATATCATCAGCCAATTTTGAGAATACATATAGTTGATCTCTGTTTTCTGTTTATAAATGCCACTGATGTACTTTACACCAAAAAAACAGCGCTTAACGCAATGGCAATGATTTAACAAAAAGAAACACTTTATGCCTGAAAGCCGTTTGCCTTCTGGCATTCTCTTGGGATTCCAATAAAACACAGGGAAGTGAAACAACTACCTGCATGTTTGAGTAGATCTGTAAACGCTGAGGATGCTTGTGTCTGACCAGAGGCACTTATATGTGGTGGTTATGTATTTTTGGAGCAGTGTTTTGAATATTTCATAGTAGTTCATTTGGGCATACCTGTGCTATGTGTGGGCATGCAGTGCACGCCGTGGCAGAAGGTGACCTGTAACCTCTACAACAATAAAGGCTTTTAGTGCAGAATTTAGTCTAGTATTTCAAATACTATTTCTGAGTGATGCAGGTTCTCTAGAGAGAACATAAACCTGCCAGCATTTTGTTCCTCTTCTCACTCTTTTTAATTTCCATTATTGTTCCAGACTGTTTACATTTCCCTTAGATGCTTGCTATTTTGCTGCCGCCTTCTCCCTAATAGTGGTTTAGAAGGAACTAACAAGGGAAGATGGGAAGGCTTCCTAGTGCCTCAGAGAGGGAGAATTTGCTTCATAAAGCAAAGGGTTAAACTCAAACTGTCTTACACAGCCAATTAAGTGTATGCCGTCTTTTACTATGCATGCATGCCCTTGTGCAGTTAAATGTAATTTATGTTGGTAGTGTATGACATTCTTGCTTAGTGACCTGGGCTCAGACTGTAACATGTTCAGTGCAGCCTGACAGTAAAGGAAGAAGACCTAGAGATACACACAGGTGTAAGAAAGGATTGTTAAAACTGAGGTAGTTAAGGTGAAGTTAAAGATCATCCTGTCTGCTTGTCATTTGCAAGCAGATAGAAGTCAGGTCTGGTAATTCTTGCAGGGTCCTTGACCACTCATTAAGCTACTTGCCTTAAGAAAGACCTGCCAAGTTGGCACTTAATGAGACTTAATCTGGTTAAGAATGTTTTAAAATTAGTCATGTATGAAATTGTGGTATAAATTTCTTTCACCTCCCTACAATTTCTGATGGTTCGTAAGTGGTGAATCCGTGCTGGTCTGCCCTTGAGCTGGAACTGAGCTTATCTGAAATTATACTAAGTATAGAGATGATTTTGCACTTTTTGAGATTTGAAACTGTGTTGCCATCTTTAAAAAATAGATGCTGAAAGGTAAAGCAAGAGTATATAATAAATAAATCAGATTTTGCTTTTCTGAGGTTACATATGTATATGTAGCCACAAAAATATATGTATGTGTGTGGGTATATGTGTACAGTATGTGCATTTTATAAAATACTTTGCATGTACAGTATATACCTTCTTTGGTATCTTTGGTATATTTCAGGGATGTGTTTCTTTTTACATCACCAAGAAAACTATGTGGTTGACTTTCAGAAGAGCATTAACAAATACAGTCTTGCCTTTTGACACCATTATCATCTAGTTGCTTCTTGGTGTCTCAGATATACTAATCCTCATTTGCTTATTCCTATGTATGAAGTCCTACAGACTACCAGTAGCTTTTACTGGCCTTAGTATCTAGGAACCTGAATCGTGACTGAGGGCTCTCTTTTTATGTGGACACGAAACAGAGATGTATGTAAGCCATTTAGGAGAGCAACCAGAGGAGTATTAGGTAAGAGGTAACAGATGGCTTTGGACAGACTGGAGAAGTACGAGGGAATGATGAGACAGTATTGACCACCATGATAAGCAATAATTTTTAGCACATTGAGAAAAAAAGTATTTTGGAGGCATCTCAACAAATCATATTTTAGTGGACTCTGTTTGGAAATGTTTAGCTAGTAGACAGTGGAAGTTTGGTAGAGCTGACATCCCCATAAAAAGTGAGAAAATACATCAGGTGTGAGATGAGTAGTAAAGAGCCTTAAAAGTGAGAACAAATTACCGTGGATGCACCAAAGGCAAAGAGGAGCAACATGCGTACAGTGAATGACAAAGGAAAACAACCTTTGGAACAGGCAAGCTTGTGTCTGAGAAATATAGAGAAGAAGATGCCTGTAATGATGGATCTGATGAGAGCTTTGGCTAGGAACATGAGCTGTGCAAATGGAAAGGAAAAGCCATCTCATAGAGAGGTTATGTAGAACGTATCCACTGAACTGACACATAATTGGGTTTTGAGAGACTATCTAAGTTGAAAATGTCATCCATGTTGTGGTTTGCATGACAGGCAAGACAGTGATATTGTCCAGAGTGATTAGAGGAGGATATGGAGAGCTGAGATAGGGGAAGACGTTACCTGCTTTATTTTCCTCATTCTGGTCTTAAGCAAGATAGCTCATGGGGGAGGAAGAGGGAGAAGGACTACAAGGGGGATGTTAGCATTAGAGGAAGAGGATTTAATGGGGATAGTAGAAGATAAGCCAAGACCAGAAATGCTAGATTTATGGATCATCAGCTGAAGCTGTGTAGAGATAAGGCAGGTGTGGAAAGTGGTTAATGACAGAGCTGCTTTAAGTCCCCCACAGCAAACTGGTGGAAAAGGAGGAGGCCACCTGAAGTTTGGCATTTGTTGGATTAAGAAGACTTTCAAGATAAAATATCTGTGAAGCTTTCATGGATATTTTATCAAGTATCTACAATGTAAGATCCTAAGATATAGTATATTTGTAGAAAATTTTCAAAGGTGGCTGACTTTTTCACCAAAAACATTTGGATTTGGGCAACTTTTAAAAGACTGCTGAAAACTGATTTGGAGTAGCATATGCCTTAGGGAGCAATGATTACTCTACCAGAAGATTACAGACTTGTTGAGGTGTCCTATTTTAGCTGAGAATAAGCTCTAACTTTTTGAAAACAACCATAAGAACAACAACAAAAAAAGTCTCTCCAGATCACCCTGTACTGCAAATAACCATAGATCAGAACTTTTGCATAAATCATATTGGTAGCTAAGTAAATTTTTTATTATTATTATTATTATTATTATTATTATTATTATTAGTGATGAGCACTTGTTCTTTCTCTCTTGAACAATGATTTCTGAAATGCAAACTTCACAGAACAGGGAAGAGAGCACAGCCTCCCCTGGGAGGAGCACAGCCTCCCCTTGTCAGGAAGACAAGGAGTACGTTAGAATTAATTTGATTTTTTCAGATTTCACTAATTCTAAGATCTAGATTGTCAATTTATGTAAACTGGCACAAAGCTAATGCAATAAATAGTGCAGAAGAACTGACAATGTATGTTAAAAAGTGTGTTTGGAGCAGAATTTATGTTAAAAAATGTATTGGGTTTGTGTAGCGTGTTTTTTGGGAAGGAGCTACAGGGGTAAGCCCTGTGAGAAGCCGCTGGAAGCTTTCTTTGCTCCAAGTTGGACTTGCCTCTGTCCAAGACTGAGCCCATCAGTGATGGTGATAGTGCTTCTGTGATAACATATTTAAGAGGGGAAGAATCTGCAGTGGGGAGAGGAATGGGATGTGAGAGAAACACCTCTGCAGACAGTGACATCAGTGAAGAATGAGGTGGGGGAGGTACACCTGAGCAAACCCCCGCTGCTCATGGTAAGGCAGGCTGTCCACCTGCAGCCCATGGAGGCTAATGGTGGAGCAGATGCCCACCTGCAGCCTGTGGAGGACCACATGCTGGAGCAGGTGGCTGTGCCCAGAGAAGGCTGTGACTGAGAGAAGTCCGCACTGGAACAGTCTGTTTCTGAAATGACTGTACTGAGTGGAAGGGATCCACGCTGGAACAGTTTGTGAAGAACTGCAGCCTGTGGGAAGGATCCACATTGGAGAAATTAATGGAGAACTGTCTCCTCTCATGGGAGGGACTCCATGCTGGGGCAGGGGAAGAGTGTGAGGAGTCCTCCTGCTGAGGAGGAAGGAGCAACATGTGATGGACTGACTGCAACCCCCATTTCCCATCCCCCTGTGCTGCCAGGAGGGTGGAAATAGGGCAGATCTGAGTCCAGAAAAAGGAGCGGGATGGAAGGAAGGTGTTTTTAAGACTGTGTTGTGCTTCTCATTATCCTACTCTGATTTGATTTGTAACAAATTAAATTGATTTTTTTTTTCCCCCAAGGCCATGCTCTTTTGCCCGTGACCAGAGTTGACGCCTCCCTGTTCTTGTCTTGACCCAGGAATCTTTTATTGTATTTTCTCATACCCATGCCACTGGGAGGAAGGAGTGAGTGAGCAGCCACATGGTGCTTTGTTGCTGGCTGGGCTTAAACCATGGCAAAAAGCAAACCAATTATCATTTCAGTTGCTCAGAGAATTTCTCTTACTGTGCGAAACTTAAATTATGTGTGCATAGAAGGTCCCAAGTGACATCTGAGAACAAATACATGGAAAAACAACTTGGGGCATAAGATTAGCCATTTGTTGTAGTCCCAGACTTGATTATGGGTAGACTGATGGAGTAAATTCTATTCAGTATTCTAATTTGTAAAATGGCAGCTCAGTGTTTTGAAAAAACACTAAGTGATGTTTCCAATGATACTTTTAAAAGAATTTTTGTCAGTAAATAAGAACAAAAGTATAAAACTTCTGAATGAAATAACCCCAAACACAAAACAGAATTTCACACAGAATCACAGAATGGTAGGGTTGGAAGGGACCTCTGGAGTTCATAGTCCAACTCCCCTGCCAGAGCAGGGCCACCTGGAGCAGGTTACACAGGAAGGCATCCAGGCAGGTTTTGAATGTCTGCAGAGACGGAGACTCCACCACCTCTCTGGGCAGCCTGTTCCAGTGCTCTGCCAACCTCAAAGTAAAGAAGTTCTTCCTCATGTTTAGATGGAACTTCCTGAGCTCAAGTTTATTTCCATTCCCTCTTGTCCTGTCACTGGTGCAAAAGACTGGCCCCATCTTCCTGACATCCACCAAACAAAAAGAGAAGGAGAAAGCTTAAAGTCCATGAATTTTGCTGGCAAAATCAACAGACTGAGTTTCCCCATAACTCCATAGAAGTGCTCGCTGCAGGGGACGTCTGAAGGTTTGAGGTCAAATTTCCTACAGGTATACTACCCGAGATCTGATCTGGCATAGCTCTGCTATTGCACACAGACTTCCAGTTCTGCCTGTTTATTGCTCAAGCTTTGTCCAGTGGTGTACAGCTGTTTGTGAAGTCTAAATGCCCTCTGTTTCATGGCCTCCTCCAACGGGTACTTCCCTTTTATCTGCGTTGCTTCCTCACCTCTGTATTTAGATACTATCCCATCATGAACCTGACTTAAAGCTTTCTCCACTTGGTAGCAAGCCAGTTTGCAAAGATACTCTTCCTCCCTTAAACATGTGAAGTCCATCTCCTCCTCTCAGTTCTCAGGACTTTAAATCTTTTGTCAGGGCCTTCATCTGAGATCATCTAATATCTCCTATCTGGAAACATGGGACTGGGGAAGGAAGAAGAAACTAGATGGTTGATTGGGATTGAAATGTTACTTCGCATTTTCACAGCCAGGCCTTACCAGTATGATAAGGAAGTGAAATTCACCTGATCACAGTGACCTCCCACTGTGTCCTTACTGCATGAGTTTCATCAAACTGGCTAAGCAAGGACTTAGATGGCTTGCAGGAGCTTGTGTGAGGTGTTCAGAAGTTAATGAACTGAATTAATTTTAAGAAAACTGAAAATAAAGTCCATACTATATATAGATTGAGAGATATGTATAGAGACCTATAAGCTGTGGAGAGAACGTTCCTGGGGAGGAAAAAGAGTTAATGAGGCATTTCAGTGTCTTTATATGGAGCCGTATAAATTTCAGCCACTTAACTTTAGCAGGAATATCCTGGAGTGTTTGAAGTGTGGTGAATAATTTAAAATAAATAAGGTCAATGAAGAAGACCCTGTTTGCCAATCTGAAATGTAAATTCTTGAGACCCTTTAAAGTTTTTGCTCATACTGAAAAAAGGGGATTAAATGATTAGGTTCTGCATTTTGTAAACAGTTGGGGTGAGGACAAGTTCAGTTATCTCAGCACTCTGTTTGATCTAGATCTTTCAGCATGTGGTCATCTGTCTTCATTGTCTGAAAGTTTAACTGATTATTTTTTTCAAATATTCTTGAAATTGGATCCAAGAGGGTTTATGAAGACCAGATGAGATTTGCTAGGATGGTTGCCTCAGAAGCAGTCTGTGTAAAATACTACATCTTTTAAAAACATTATTAAATCTGTTATTTCCTGTTCCAGCATTGCCCTTGACTTTAGGCATAGGTAAAATTTTTATGGTGACATTTGCATTCTCTGCTGTTAAATAGGTGAGTTTATTCTTCAGGGCAGGTGTTTGGCAAATACAGCAACTCTGGATAATTGGACTAGATTCCTTTCTGAAATTTTTATTGCCCATGCAAGCATAGTGTGGACACCAGCAGTAAAATTTAAAGTAAATATAGTGGATACCACAAAAAAGGTCATTTGCCACTTTTTTGCTTTTGAAAATGCGTTAGTGAAAACACTCAGTAAAGTTCATCTTTTGACAGCTTCTGTTGTTCAATAAAGCTGTGGGTATTGTGAGAAGTCTGTAAGGGTTTTTTCACTTGTATCACATACATCACCTGACTGCAATAGACCAAGATACTGAACTATGAAAATCATGGTAAAGTGAAGCGTATTGTACATTGGTGCAATGTTTGAGTTACGTTTGATACTTCAGTCTTTCTAATGCATCCCTCTCATAAAAGATATCTGAGAGGTAACCATTACCACTGAATTAAATACAATGTCTGCCTTAAAATAAGGGGAGCTTGATTATTCCGTCACAGTAGCTTTAGTGAAGTAAGTGAACTGCACCAGCAAGGCATTTGGTCCAGGATCTCACTATCGAATTGTTATGGCCTCACTTCAGAGACTTACTCATGAGCAGGACAAAGGGACCTGCCACATGGGTATGGTTTTGACCAGTACTCATCTCATTTCTTCTTTGCCTTTGCAGGAAGGCATAAGGGAGCTTAGTGGAGCTCTGCTGGTTTCCTTTGCTGTTAATAGTCCTGGAGGTCTGCTGGAACACCAAGAGGGCATACTGTGTGGAAATGCAGCAGTCACTGCATGTCTGCCACAAGTTCTAAACCTTATGAATTGCTGGGAAAAAATCAATCTGACAGATGTTCCTCTGTGAACTGGCCCTGGGAATTATGGAACGTCATTGACACACATGATTGTGCAGAACCAGGGATGAGTAACTCTGAATTTTGTTAACCCATGAGAGCACTCATGGAAAAGACAATCAGAGATCTCCTAGGCTACCCTGGTATCCCAAGGCAGGATCAGTTATATTCTGGCAGATCTCTGGTTTGTTCTTACAAACCTTCCATTCCAGTGTTGCATTGTTCTTACTATTAGAAAGTAAAAATCTACCTTGCTGCAGTTTGAACACATTACTTATCACTCTCTCTTTCCTGGCTCCTCCTATTTTCAGCAGCCAGTTTAGTAGATAGCAACTTACAGTGTTCCTTCTTGGTGTCCTTTTTCATACATTAAACAATCCTCACTCAGCCTGTGTTTCTTCAGAGGTTATGTTTTCCAGAAATCTGTCTCTGCAGTTGTTCTGCATCTTTCTTGGAGTGTGATGCCCCAAACTGAACATAAGACAGCTCTGTTTAGAGAGGATTACTTCACACATCTCACTGCCTATAATGTCATAATTCTGTTATGGAGTTTTATATTTAAGCAACAGTAAGATATTCTTTACTCAAGATCCTTTCCTACAGAAATGCAACTGAAAAAGTGGTTCCTCCTCCTGCATTTATACAGTTCATTATTTATATAGTTCATTATTTATACAGTTCATTATATAGTTAATTATCAAGATACCCAAGTATCTTGCATGTGTTCCTACTAATTGACTCCTATGGTGCCCTCAAACTGTAGATTGGATCCAGCTTCAGGTTATAAACATTTGAATGTAGATGCCTAAATGTGCATCATATGTTAACTGGGTCACTAAATTCCCAATCTAGTCAATGGAGCCTGGCCAATTGGACATGTCTTACTGAGGGTCAGCTGAAGAGTCTCATTAGAGTCCCCAAACACCAATGACTGTATTGACTTGTCCTCCATTAACTGTAAAAATAATTTGTTTACAATCTGGACCTGAGTCCCATTCCATCTCTCCAATTTACCCATGCAATTTTGAATTCTAATCCTGCCTTCAAAGATTCTTGCAGTCTCTTACAGCTCAGTCTCATCTGTGAATTTTATAAACATACCTTTTATTCCACTGTTGAAGCCATTGACATAAATATTGAATAGCATTGGACCAGAAATACAACCCTGTGGAGCCCAATGCAATATGCTGCTCCTTTGTGATTGCAACGATTGTCTTTTGAGTGTTTCTTCAACTAGACAGCACCCATGTTAGTGCTTTTAATAATTTATTTAAGCCTGCTGCTGAAAAATGCTTTGCTGTTTTGTGGTTTTGCATCCTCACTCTTACGAACTCTGTTACTTTATGGTGACATTAGAAGAGCCATCCTATTCCCCTCCTTCTTTTGCCAGCTGCTCTCTTTACCTTTTATATCAAAAGCTGACTTCAGTTTGTTCTGAATTTTTGCTGAACAAAGTGTCCTGATGTATTTCTTTATCAACTACTCCCAGGTGTGGGAGTAGTTAAAATACACATTATTCCAGTCCTGTACTCTGGATGATTCTGACAGTTGTTTTGAAAACTCTTTTTCTCCCTAATTTCCCTGGCTTGGTGGTTTGCAGTAGATTCCCACCATGGGAGTGTTCCTGCTTTTTTCATCTCTAACTTTGTAATCATTACATGGAAGCTTCCCCAAGAACTGAATTGCCTTATGGCCTGGAACTACATCAGTTGTATATGGTCTTGATGCACAATGCAGTACCCTTTTCCCACTGCCAATTCCTTTGAAAGAAGAGTACCTCTTTATATTTGTGTTTTAGACACATGGGTTATTGTCACTCCAATTAAATGATAATTTCTTTAGATATCTGTTTTTTCCAGTTTGTTTCCCATACTATACTGTGGACACATAGAACTTCAGCAGGCTCATCCACTCTTCTTTCTTTATGTTCTCCTTAATTAGTTTATTCCAAGTAGCCTTTAGGCCCTTCTCAGCATCATTTCTCTTCATAAGTCCCCATAGGATCTTGTTATTTCTCTCTGCCCCAAACCAATCCCGACTTAAAGTATTTTTCAGTTAATGTAATAAATCAGTGTGTGAAGATGCTTTCCTCTTTTCCAGGAGATAAGCTCCACTCCCATCCATTTGCTTACACAGCGCTGCCCACTTGCTAAGGAAGCCAAATTCCTCAGCATCTTCAAAGTCTAAAATAGAAAATTGTCTCATCAGAAATAGGAAGAGTTAAAAATCTCTTTCTTTATAGACCCAACAAGTTCTTTCCCTGTTGCTGCAGTGGTGGCACAGGCAGAGGTTGTTGTAACAGCAAGTTGGCAGCATCCGCCGTATTTCTGCTCCTTAGTGCTCCTAAGCTGGAGTCTGAGATGAGACTTTCCCAGCCACTTTGTATATTGCACAGGATCGGAATGCTGGCTTTCAGATTTCTCTGTAAAACTTACTTTGATCTTTCAGTTCCATTTCAGCACATACAGTTTCAGTCAGCACTTGTGACAGCGCAAGTGAGAGCCCTGCAACTCTTAACCCAGGCTCCCTGTGCTCAGACTGGTTTCCTCATCAAGGGTTTAGAAATCAGCCGCACTTTGATGTGGCAGACTGAGAATTGTGTCTCATTTTAGAATGTTATGATACCAGGGTTTCATAAATAGAAGATGTGCTAGGATCTCGCTAGGATACTTGATCTCTGAGTATTTATTTTCCATTTGAATAAATTGATTTTACATTGTTCTGGTGAGGTCATGGTGCCAGACTTCAGGTTTTCTTGATCTTAGGAGAAGTGGGTGTTACACTAAAGAAATTCCACTGCACTGGGAGGGTTTGAACTTTGTGGTTTTGGCAGCTGTGGCTTTTGGCTTGCCAGCAGGCATATGGGAAACACCACAGTATCTATTGTGAACAGCAGTGAAATAGTTAATAATGCTGACATTTAGAACAGCTGGAGTTACTTCTCTGATGTTACCCTCTAAAGAGGGGAGTAGGTCCTTGAGCTTGGACCTCCATGATGGCAAGGTGGGACCACAGCCAGACTCGGCGGCATTCAGACCATTTGTATAAGGCCAAGTTACTTCAGGTGGAGGATACTTCTTGACAGCTGGATAAAGCAGAAGTGAAATTGTAAACTATGGGAAAATACGTAATTAATTTTATTTTCTGGACCTGATAACCAAATAATTTTAAACCACTTTTATCTCCTTTCTTTTATGTATAAAGTCCTGACCTTTAGGTCATTAGTAACACACCAGCTTTTAGCTCCAAAAGCTCCATCTCAGTCTTGGGTGTCGGCCATTGGTTGGGAGTCTCAGGTTATGAAATTGTGTCATTTTTCTCTTTGAACTGCTTAGTTCGCCAGTGCTAGGAGAAGATTTGCAAAGTGGGAGCCTTTCCATTTTCATGGCTCAAGGGGCCTGCATGTGCTTATGACATGTCTAATCAAATGGAATTAGTGGGAGGATGCACACTGCAGTTTCAATTCCTATTAATAACAGCACCAAGGATGACTTTCCTGCATGATCTCCGGTGTTCGCTATGTTGTTTAAAGACCTAATGTTCTGTCATGTATGATTTATGCAATATAGGTGCATTTCTATTATATTAGATGCAGAAGGATATTAGCAGCAGTGAATGGCTGTATTTTTACATTATTTTTTTAGTGATAAAAAGAGATAACACAAAAGAGCAGGCTCTTTGAACAGCCTTTTTCTCACAAGTTTCTTTTTTCTGCTCACAGAATCAGAGAATCAGAACTATTTTAGGCAGGAATGGGTCTCTGGAGACAATCTGGTCCAACTTTTGTCCAAAGCACGACCAAATAGATGAAGTTGCTCAGAGCATTGTCCAGTTGGATTTTCATCATCTCTAAGGATGGAGATCCCAACTTCTCTGGGTACACATTCCACTGTATAACTACTCTCAAGGCAGATTTCTTCCCCCTCACATTCAGTGAGAATGTCCCTTATTGTAAATTATGTTTATTGCTTTTTGTGTTATCGCTGTGCATCTTTGGGAAAAGTTTGGCTTTGCCTTCTCTATATCCTCCTGTTAGGTAGCTAGAGACAGTAGTAAAATCTCTCCTTAGCATTCTCTTCTTAAGACTGGAAAAAAAAAATTAGTTCTTCATCATCATATTGTATGTAATTTTCTCCAGAAATTCATTTGTTTCTGAGACAAAACTATAATATAATACAATGTAAAAAAATAATTTATTTTAAGAAGTGCAAAAGAAATCCTCAAATGTAATGTATATGTACCTTGAGGGACAGACCTTTGCGAAATAGTTTGGTGGGGAATTGTAGGTCTCTGTTAAGTGCATTTGTTTTTTTGTAGAGCATATATGTTACTGTATGTTTATGAAGTTTCTCTAGGTTACTATACGTAGAACTTTTTAATTAATTGTACAAGAAATTTTAATCTTTCTTTGTAAATAAACATTAAAATAATATTAAATGGAAATCTACAGTACTGTGTTATATCCATCTGTCTATATATCTACAACAGCATGACATCAGAGAGGAAAAATAGTCCTGTCCTTCAAGTTTTGTCTCACCAAAAGTACAGCATCACTTGTTGATGATTTCTTCTGTTCAGCTTGGAGGACACAAACTTCAACTAGATTCCTCTGAGAGCTAATCAGAGTCAGTGCTACTGCTGGGATTAGCAATCAGAAATTGCTGTGCTCTCCTTGGCAACTGTTGCCCAACTGGATCATTTGTTGTCAACAGAAAGATTGAATTCTGTCTATGCCACCAAGTGTGATGGTGGGCTGGAGACCATTCCACTAGAGCGTCACGCAGCTCTGCTGGAAAGGTGAGGAGGCTGCTGGCTAAGGTGCATATTCAAGGAATCTGGAGAGTCTGCTGACCAAAGTAAGCCCCTGTGGCATTCATGTTTGCAAATTTATATTAAAGATGGTAGAGACTTTAAATTTCATCTTAAACATAGATGCTATTGTTTAATAAGCGACAAAGTCGCAGGTACCCAGAACCTTTAGGCTGCCTTCTATAAGGCCTTGCAAACTAATGGCATGTCGGAGTAGACACTTGCTCCCGCTCTTGAACCTGCTGCAAGCCATTGATTTTGACACAAAGTTTATTACTCAAATATGAAAAAAGCCAGGAATTAACACTCAAATGTACTTCCCTGATCTTAGCAGATGGCCAGCTCCAGAGACGTCCTCCTGTTCTTTATGAGTTCTTGGAAAAGGATATTCCCTTTAATTTTTCCCTGGTCTTTGACTTACCTCTTTTTTCTTTGAACCCCTGACCAGGTGAGGTCCAGAATACATATACTTCCCAGGAGATACTAAGTGGTCGACTTTATCCAAACTGTGAAATCCCCTATATATAGAATCATGTAGGTTGGAAA
>VZZY01025734.1:7955-21966 GCA_013400335.1 Eurystomus gularis | reverse complement strand
TTCTTTCTTTTTTTTTTTCCTTACCCCCAATAATGCTCTCTATGTCATCTGTATATTTATGATAGCTCAAAGACATGGGTGTGTGGATCTAATTAAAAATGTGAAAGGGTTTAGCAGCCTGCTGCTTCCCTGTGAGTCTCTTGTTGCCAACTCTTGGCAGCTCTGCTGTCGCTGAGCCAAATGTTTAGTCTTCAGCTGAACTACTGCCAGTGAGCTGCACTGCATTCTGGGACCAGAGAGCCTCAAGGTACTGTGTTAAACTATCTCACATAAGGATGTGCAGTGAGCTGGACTTCATATTCAATCACCCAAAAGAAAAGTGAAGGAAAAAGCCCCACTTTTGCCTAGTGAGCCTCAACATCATATAAGACACAATGACCAATTCCTTCAGGATTTTGCATCAGGGAAAACAAATAGTTCCTTGAAGTGAATCAACCCATGCATTTGTTTAATGTGCCTATGCAGGAATGGCAGTAGTTATATTTAGCAGATTTAATTTAAATCATTCTGCTCTGGATATGGAATTAGAAAAAGAAATAACAAAAACTTGGCTTTCTGCAATGGGTGTCTGGCCTCCAAGCCAACAAGGCTTCGTGTTGAATAAACATATTCCAACTCAACTCCAGGTATCCTTAGCAAGTATAGGGCAGTCTGGTCCAGAATAAAAGGCATTTGGTATATGTGCATTCCAGCCAGCAGCAGGAAAGCTATGTTGATCGACACGCGCTTAGCACAGTTGCATTCTTAATAAATTCAGGTATAATGTAGAGATAGATAGGGTTATAGGCTAAGCTGGCCTGTAGGCTTTGATCAGCGCTCCAACTCACTTAGGGCTTAGAGTGGACTGGAAGAATTGCCAGGTCTCATGAGTCAAGTATGGATTTCCAGCAGATCAGAATTAAATTCTCCTTTTAGCTGTTCTCTCTACACCCTTTTCTGTGAGGGAAATTACTTCTGCTAACAGCAAAGCAGTGTGTGTCTTCCTGATATTTTCTTTCTCTTTTCTATTTCTCCACTGTCCCGTTTCTATCTTTTTTTTTTCATTCTTTTCTTACCTTCACACCATTTTATTTCCTTCCCATCTTTCATTTTTGTTCCTCTTCTAAGATTGTTTGCCTCATCTGCCTGGATTTCACATCAACTTTTTTTCCTTAACTTTTACTATCCTTCACTACTTCCTTTCACTCCTGTTCTGCCTGGGAGGATGAAGGAGCCACCTCTAATGTTAGTCCAGGGACTTAGTAGACCAATTTTGTTACACTTGATTTCTGGAAATATTTTCTTTGTATGTTTCTGAAACCAGCACAACGGCAAATAATAACTAGGTGCTTCTGATGGCACCATTGCTTTAACTCTTAATGTTGGATATTTAAGAATAAAACTACTGTAAAAAAATGTTGGCTTCATATCAAATACTTGTCTATATTAATTCATAATGCTAACTATAGATTATACACACAGCACTAAAAGGGCAGAGAGAGAGAAAGAAATAAACATTTTCACTAATGATCACAAATCTTTTGTAAAAAGGCATTTAAAAGAATAGAAGCAGGGAGAAGTGTGTAACACACCTGAACTCCACCTCTTTGATCTTTCCTCTGGGGTACTTTTTGTTGCAGTAGGCCAGCTCTGGGAAGGAGGCAGGACTCAGAAGCCACTTGGCATCCAGCCCAGGCTTTGTGGGCCACTGGAGAGATGGATAGCTAGGTGCAGAAGTGCCCTGAGGCAGGTGTTAAAATGTTGTTCCTAGTTCCTTGGTGGTAATCATTGCAAAACAATCCTGTCTGCTCTATTCGTATCAACAAGCTGCTTTCCCTAGCTTGTTGCTAAGAGACAGGACTGTTGCTTACAAGTTGCTTAGTGCCTTAGACTTTCATAATTTATAATTTATTATCTTAGCATAAAAATATGTGTTGGGTTTTTTTATTTTATTTTTCCACCAACCCAATAATTGTCACATAAAACAAGGGTCATGTATCTACCAGAGTAGCAGTTGCTCTTATAATATACTTTGCCTTTGTATGGTTTTGGTTCTGTGAAAAGAAAATGCTATTATAGACTGAAGATGAATATCATTTTTGTCCATTAACTTCTTGCATTATATGACTGGTTAGGTCAATGGATTCCCTCAAGATTTCTTCACTATTGAAAACATGTTTCTGTCCAACCAAGAAGGAAATGAATTGAAATGATTTCAATTATCACATGAAAGACGTCAGCTCTTCTTGCTCTACACTTCAGCACCTAATAGCTCAACTCATTAATCCTACTTTCATGAAGTTCAGTGGTAGAGATGTTTAACCAATGCCAGAAATTACTCTTGTGCATTAATCTAGCTTTGTGAATATACAAACCTTACCTTGCTGAAGTGTTTTGTACTTAACACTAGTTAAATCAGCTCAGTGAGGAGTAATGCCAAAGTGGAAATCAGAATAATTTGCAGACTTGTTAAGTTGCAAAATAACTCTGTCACAGTTCACCAGTTTAAACAAAATTTTTTAAAGATTTTTTTTTTTAAAAAAGGTGAAGAGTTTGTTATGCTACTCCCTGGTGGAAACTAAGGATACTGAACTGGGGTTAGGATTTATTTGACTGTTTAACAGAAGACTGTATGTACACTTGGTGTTGTGGTAATAAAATAAAGCTCTACCAATATACAACTATCAACTACATTGCTACTGTAAATGCTTTAAAAAAAATGAAGACAAAATTACTTTTTTCCACTTATTTCAGTGAGCTATTTAGGCCAGTTAGAGTCAGGAGCTGCATCATGCAGAGCTGTAGAAATGGTTGGGGAAAAAAGTGGCCTGGTGCAGATAGTACTCCTCCTCCAAAGCTGGTGAAGGAGTATCTACTCAGCAAAATCCAATAGTGTCTTCCAGACATGTAGCACCACACTTTGTTGTCCTAGCCAGCCAACATAAGCAAAATTATGTGAACATGCCCTATGGTGACAACTACATTTCATGTTGGATGTATATTCTTGAATGCTTCAGCAACCCAGGGAAGTTGTTGGGTCACCATCCCTGGAGGTATTTAAAAGATGTATAGATGGAGTGCTGAGGGACATGGTTTAGTGGAGGACTTGACAGTGATGGGTGCACAGTTGGGCTCGATGATCGCAGAATTGCAGAGTGCTAAGGTCTGGAAAAGACCCCTTGTCCTGGTTTGGCCAGGACAGGGTTAATTTGGTGTGGCCAGGCTATTCCATACCATACTGACATCATGCCCCAGGTCCATTTCCGGTTCTGGGGCCAGTTCCAGTTCTGTGGTACGACTCTGACACGTTTGGCCACTCAGCTCACCTCCGCTCGGCTCTGTCTCTTTGTCCGCACAGTATGGCTTGTTGTGTACATTGTTTTTCTCACTGCTGTCATTGCTGTTGTTTCTGCGATTGTTTCCTGTGTGTCATTGTATTAAACTCTTCTTATCTCAATCCCGGCTCTGTGTTTCCCCATCCGCCTTCCCCAGACCAGCACTGAGGGGGCAGCAGCAGCGGCCACATGGCTCAGCTCCTGGCAGGGACTGAACCAACACACCCGTGGAGATCATCTAGTCCAACCCACCTGGTAAAGCAGGGTCACTTACAGCAGGTTCCCCAGGATCACGTCCAGGAGGTTTTGGAGTCTCTGCAGAGAAGGAGACTCCACAACCTCTGGGAAGCCTGTTCTAGGGCTCTGACACCTTCATATGAAAGCTTTTCCTCATGTTCAGATGGAACTTCCCGTATTCCAGTCTGTGCCTGTTGCCCCTTGTCCTGTCACTGGGCACCACTATAAAAAGTCTGGCACCATCAAAGATCAAAAAAAATCTTAAAGGTTTATTCCAACCTAAACAATTCTATGATTCTATTATTAATTCCCTATTATCTATGTAATATGCATGCCAGCCAAGTGTATTTTAAGTAGCCTATATGCATTCAGAAGTTGGTCCTCTTACCAGTTAAAGTTACCCACGGGGAAACCATGCTGTCCAATGCCTGACATCACTTTCAAAAGCCAGTCTGAGCTATAGTCAGAAATTTTCCATGACCTCCAGCAGTCCATAAGAAATATAGTTGTTCTCAATGGTGTGATGAAAAATACTGCCTTCGGTTTAAAAAGAGAATACAGATACAGCTTAAATAAATGGGATGTCAAAAACTTGTTGTATGTTCTTGAAACTCTCTGAAACCCTGCTCACTAATTCCGATGTAAATATCTCCTGCTTATATGGCTACTTAAGCAAAATGGGATCCAAAACAACAACCAAAACCAATCCTTAGTGAGTTGCTATTCTGTTATTTGTGGAATTTGAGGGGCATAGGGTTAATTTGAGGAATCTAAGTGAAGAGGACATCCTTCTCTTATTTTCCTTGTTTATGAATATCTTTGGCAATAGTACCTCATTTCCCATAAAACTGGGGCACTTTATACTCATGCAGGTGTAATGCTGTGATACATACCTCCTTTATATAACTTCTTGTTAAGTAATTATTACTGCTGTAACCATTCACTCAAAAATCAGAAGAGATGAATAGGGAGGAGGAATATCATTTATTCATTAACCTTCCAAAATGGGCACTCCTGTTGACTCTGCACATGCGTCACAACTCTCACAGAACCAGCTGGAGGCTATTTAGTCCTAGGAAAGGATGGATTTACGCCCCTACAACCTAAGGAACTGATCTGTTACAGTAAATTCTGACTAAAAATCTCCCTCAAAACCAATACATATTTATCCTGTTTTTTTTTGGCAGGGGATGGGGGGAATAATTAAGTGGCAAGAACTACTCACAATTTCTTAGGTAACATGAATTGGAAAATGCATCAGTGCATCATAATATACCTAGAGACGGTGACTCGACTTTCTGAAAGAGTCATAAAAAACTTAGAAGGAAGATTTTCTGGTTTTAAACTCTTATGGCACTTAGGAAAAGAAACAGATTTATGGTTGACTGCTACTGTTTAGGCTCTTGGGTGAGCAACAGGCACCAAATCCTTGGGAAGAATTGTAAAAGCACAAAAGAAACAAGCTTCAAGAAGTGTGGTTAAGAGGCAAATCTACAATTTTAGTCCTTAGGTTAAGTCTGGTGGGAGAAAGAATCAGAGCTATGATCTTATGACTGCTTTTGCTGAAACCCACATATGGAAACATCCAAATGTTCTCGATAGATTGTCATCAGTTGTTCACTCAGGTATATCAAGTCCATAGTGTAATCTAGAGCTTCATCTCTGGGACTCTGACAGAAATCTGATTAATTATGTTATCATACAAAATCAATATGTATTCATCAGGCCACATCTTGGGGTTCAGAAAGGAAGGGTTGATGGATCATTATCTAGATACAGTTCATGCATTCATAGGTTCATTTGTATTTTATCAGAACATTAATAACTGATTAAACAAGTCATGTGAACTTGTTAGATGAAATAACCAGCAGAAAGTGAAAACACCCAGTTTTCAACAAAACAATTTGAATAACCCTCAGATAACTGGTGCTTTTTGAAGGCTTTGATTTTACTTTTTTTTTTCCACCTAAGCTATCTCTTGCCTTGTTTGGACTAAGATCTCATCATAAGCTGGGGAGGGGAAATTGGTCTGATGTTGCTGTGTCAAGAAAACCCTCATGGAAGCTTACAACATGTAAGTGAACAAAGGAAAGATTTCTCTGTTGTTTTCAGATGCTCTGCTTTTACAAGCAACTAGTATTGTTTATTTAAAGTAAATAAAAACCTTGTGGAAAATAAAAAGAGTTTACAAATGGAAGCATTTGGTTGAAGCTCTGCTTTAATGGATTAACAAAACAAAACTGAAAATACAAAGCTCATCAGAAATCACAGTTTCTTAATCACCTGATTAATTTTCCCCAGGGGTTATAGGAGCTCTCCTGAGAAGTTACATGGTCCTGAACTGCCCAGCATGAACTCCACATCTTGAATCCTCAGGCCTTTCTTCAGGGAAATGCCTGAAGAATTTGAGGGAGGGCTCTCTGCTGTTCCCCTCTCAGGCAAAATGCCCACTGAATTCAATAGGATTTTTTCATGAGCAAGTCAAGCAGGATTTGGCTCTGGAAGGAAATAACAAGATTGAACAGACTTGGTTCCCAGTAATGGCATCCCATTGTGCTGTGGTATGGTAGAACATGCAGTGCTGGAGTGCATTCTGTCAGTGCCTCTGACTTCCAGAGGATATTGTAGTATCTCATTATTGTAAACCAGAAGAAAGGGATCTGATAGAATTAGGACTGAAGATTATTGTTGGGTTTTTCAGTAGTACAAAAAAAGCAGAAAAATGTAGCTATTATGAATGCAGGATATTAATAGCTTACATTTGCTCTGTGAACTGTCTTTAATTCGAAGCAAGTTGAGGCAGATGACATGTTTCTCAGTGGTGCCTAGTGACTCCATTCTAATTTATGGATATATTACCAAAAGTCTGACTGAAAAGGCCCAGCTTGCAAGTTGTTGATTGTCTCCTGTGAGGACCTAAGTGATTTACCTCTCCCTGACTTCACTGACTCTACAAAGCTGGCATGTTTTGTTGGATTTGAGAGGTGAGGCATCTGAAACAGACCTTACAAACCACCCTGAGGATTTGGCTTAGGCAACAGTGTAAAGCCTATTGTGTTCCCTGGCTCAAGTCTCTACATTCCCATTAGTGGACACTGGACACCTCTATCTTTGTGTGGTCCAGCCACTTTGACATAGGGTGAGCCAAGCTCAGGTGATACATAAATCTTATATGACTTGCAGCTGGCAACCACCAAATCATTTCCAGAAGGGCATCAGAGCTAGTATAGCTGATACAAACCATGGGTTGTGTATATTCTGTGAGTGAGCTCTGCCTGTTCATAGAGCAGGCTGTGGTGTGCCTTGAGTCCACATCAGGAAGTAGCTCAGGCCATGCTTTTTCCTGATTATGACTCAAACCCCCTGCTGAGTCAAAGGCTTTTTGTCTATATGGTAGAATTAGAAGGTGAATATGACATTGGCTGGAACTTGAGTGAAAAACGTTTCCTCAGAATATGGTTTAGACCATATTTGGGTCTTACCTTCTCATACAAATTCTAGACCTTCTTTCACAAATCCTGGCTATTATGGTGTAGCCAATTTGTTCTAGACTTCTAAGACATACTTGCTGAAGCACAAGTGTGTCTGGCTTTGCTAGGTCACCTTGGTAAAAATGGGAACAGGTGCCCAATTAAGGGGTATCTCTGGAAGATATCAAGTATGCCCATGACCCCACCTCAACTATGGCCATCCTTGCCCATCATTCTGATTATTTGAAGAAGGTCCCAACAGGCACAGGAGTTGAACCAGCCCTCAGAAATCTGTAACTTGCTTGTATGAATTATCTCTGAATGCTGTAGTCAGAGGAATGGGAGAATCCATGTGGTTTTTATGTCACACTAGTACAAATAAAAATCAATCCTTGTCCTGTTTGGGGAAGTATCTGTCAGTTAATACAGCTTTTGCTATTCTCTGCCCCAAAAGAACTGCATTTGTAAGTCCTTGTACACACATAGAGAATTTTTCTGATAAAGACTGTGAAAGGCAATTTATACAGAGTCTATATGCTGTATATGGTATTTGTGCACATGTGTGTACACACACAGAAATAAAGCTGAAAAGTGGAAAATACCAAGTACAAAGTGAAAACCACAAGGGCCAATATGACTTAGTGATATTAAAAGAAAAAAAATACTACCTGCATTTGCAGAGTCCCTGCAACTGTCAGTGGTACCTGTAAGGCATAACATGAACTGCTATTTAACACAGATCTCTCTCTAATGAGCTTAATTAATTGATGTTTATAGAGAAGTACATTATGAGATATCGGGATATGGACACTACTATAAAGCCATAAATATATTTAGCTAGTTTTTATAGTTCCTTAAGATCAGTCACCAGAGATAGAGCATAATATATATTTGATATGAATAACATCTGTATATGTGTCTAAATAGAGGAGGAAGTGCATCTGCCTTCAGTAGATCTCTCTTTTTAATGTTTCAGCCTGCAAGAAATGCACATTAATACCAGCTTCTTCCCTGAGGAAGGTTTTGAACCGGAGTACTTGAGAAGAAACTTACAACAGAGCAGCCTAAAGTGCCACCTAGTCCCTTTTAATTAGCACATATAAGTCCCCCTACATCCAAGATATGATAGAGAGTTTCTGCCATTTTATTTTAATATCAGTGTAATATGCTAACATTTGTCAGACTAAGCTAAAAAGCCACTTCTTTTTATGTTGTTTCCCACATGCAGAGCAGGCCTCTTACATTTTTGTTGGCTGCTAACATACTAAACGTTTTTTGGCAGCGTGTGGTTCTGGATTGAAGCCATGCATGCAAGTCTTCCACAGTAAGTATGGCCCAAAGGATTAGAGATCAATGGATTTAGTTATCTGGTGAAGTTTCCCTGCCTCTCTGGTGCTATTAAAAGGTTTTGCTATTGTAACGAGCACCAGAACTTTTCATTTTAAACTTGCCCAACTGAGGCTTCCACTTACGCTGCAGAGTATAAGAAAGTTAGTGGACTTCTGCAGGCAGCTTTACTGTCATGCCACTGAAATGCAAGTCCAGAAAAAAACCTCAAACAGATATTTCATACATTTGAAGACAAAAATTGTGCATAAAGAGGGTGAACCCCCCCCAACATTGCAGTGTGTTTTCTCAATGCAATCAAAGGATACTGTCTCAGATTAAATTGCCTTCTAATTAATCCATAATCAAATCCTGAAAAATGGGATAGAGACTGTTTGAAAAAGTCTATTGTCTGAGGCACCACAAGCCTGATGGAAAGGAATCCTTGATCCCAAGAACTTGGGGGCCTCCAAACCAGAGACCTGGCCCACAGCTGGGCTACCACTGGCTATTGGCTGAGGACTAGTGGACACTGCCCATTACTCCCTGCTCCACCACTGGCTCCAGTGTTTTTGTGTCATGTACGAAGCTACTGATTCAGGCTTCAAAACACCCACTTCCTCCCCCTTCCTTCTACGAGGCAAGCAAACAGCTGCCACAGAGATTTTCTCTGCACTGCATGTGTGGAGATTCCTCCTGTGTTTGGCGTCCCCATACAGCAGAAACATATCATAAAGCCCTTCAGGATTTGGCCCATGCTGTGTGTGAATATCTTGGCTTTCAGGTTTAAAGGACTAAGCAGTTTTTTATTTCCTCTTTTTAACCATGGAACTTCCTGAGGAGAGAAAAAGCCTGAGCCCAGCTGATTTAGCATTGTCTTTTTTAAGGTAAAGAGAATAAGCCATTTCAGGCATTTTCCTTCATAGTAGACTCCTGTTAGTAGGTAAAAATACAGCTCAAGTTTGTGTCCACTCTATGTATATAGAAAGTGGGAAGGTAAAAGGGAACTTTTCTACACTTTTCCACTATCTATACATGGGGACCAATACAGCTTCAGGTACTACTCTTGTTGCTAGCAAGCTTCATAGGGCTAATGTCTTCAGGAAGGGAAATTAGAATAAGAAAATTATGGGGGAGTAAAGTCACTAGACTGGATGGTAAAAGCTAAAAAAAGTCATTCAGCACACAAGACAGATTCCAGCTTGAAACATTTTACTGTCCAGAGCTGCAGTGCACATTGCACTGTATATTTATGAAATTCCTTTCTACTGAAGTGACCAGCACACATCAAAACAACCCTGAATAGTGCCAAGATGATGCCCCCATCCCATGGTTAAAGCAAGAATCACCAATAGCAAACCATCCTACAACTGTTAACTAAGCCTTACCAGGTTGACAGCCAGCTTAGCTCAAACACTAGCAACTCTGACACCCTAAACTAAAATAAAAACCTGCAAAAGGAAGGCAAATACATAGTGGAAGAGGGCAGTAGTCCTGAAGAGGTGATCTGGTTTTGACAAAAAGCTCACTACTCATTTCAGGATTTTGCTGACTCTGAAAAGGGCCCTCAATCACCAGTTGTCCTGAAAAGCTCTTCAAACATAGTAAGCGTGTCCAGAGATAGACTAGCAGGCTACCAGGCTCCCTAGGGAAGCCACATAGTTCTATATTGCAGAGAACAAACTGTAAATGTATTTTTTACAAGGGCAGCCAGATAAAATAAGAACTAATCCAACCACATAAGTCCAAAGCCTTTGTGAGAGCTCAGATAAACACCCCCTAACTTATCCATGTAAAGTATTGTTCGGGTATAAAAATGCTCCTCTAATTTTGCTGCTATCCCAGACTCCTAAAAACATCCTGTCCCGTGAACATCTGCCATTCCAGGATGATGCAGGTAATTTGGAGCTTCCATTCACATGAGCTGAACTTTTGGAGCTATATCCAAACTGAATTTCTGAAACTTCCGCAGTTTTAGAGATTCACTCTTCAACAATTTTTAGGTGCTTCTAGATTTTCCCATTATTAATAAAAAACACACCTAGAAGACTTCATATTCATTTCCATTTCCATTTTCAGATCTTTCTGAGTCTCTGAAAATTGTTACACACATATAAGATGATATAATGAGTACTTTTCCTGTAGCTAGAGTGTATTAAAACATTTTTCCTCATGACTGTCTCTGCTACTGCAGATGGTTTGAAGCCAGGGAGGCAAATGGAAATCTCAACTTTCTAAAAATTGGAACTGATCTGTGTCTGAGGTTTACCCCAGCACACTACAGATGTTGGAGCTGGCCAAATACCTCAGATCTGAACGCTGTCTGCTTGGGGGAGCAAGGGTGCCCTGAAGTCTCTGTTCCCAGCTGTGACCATTTCCCCTTTGTGTTTTGATTCCCAAGGCAGCACCTAGCCTATTACAGTACACTCATTTTCAGCATCTGCAAGTGTCTCCAGGTAGAGATCACCTTGATATTTTTATTTTCTATTTTAAAAATAAAAATATCCTTTGTTTTAATAATCTTTCCATCACTGTTTTGCTGGCTTTAGCCTGTCCTAACTGAGCTCACATACACACTTTCCTTTTTTTTCTTTTTTAGGCTTGCCCATTTCATCTTGCTTTTACTGAGTAACCTCAGAGTCCTAAACCATGCAAACAGACTTGAGAGATGCACAACACTGTCAGGGGCCTCAGACAGTGACAAAGAAAGCTGGCAGAAGTCAGCCTCCTCACCACTTGCTCCAGTGCAAGTGCTGCTAGAGGAAGAAGTGCAGAATTAGGGCCATGACGTGGTGGTGAGAAGCAAGGTTATTACATGATCTGTAAAATCATAAAGGATTCCTCCCATTTCCTCTTTAGGGTGGAAAAATGTACCTCAAAAAAGGAGCATATGTATAATGTCATCTAGCAGCAAAGGATTTAACAAAAATGAGTTGTCTGGTCCTTTACTAAATAATATCAACAATTTTCAGTTTTCTTTTGTTTCTGACTTACCAGTGAGGGAATTGTGTTTAATTTAAAATATTTCTTAATGACTTACAAAGAAAACAAATCTAGAAGCAAATGTCCAAACCTGTTTTCTTCTAGTGACTTATACTGATGTTATTCTCAGTCTGCGTTTATATGTTAATGCAATCATACCTATGTCCTTCCCTTCCTTCCCCAGCATGTCTTCTTTCACTACTCTTCTTGTATCACTCCCTAAAGGTTTGCCTGTATCAGTCCACAGTGACTGATTTACACACTAGAAAGTCTCTGAAAGCATAAAGATGCATCATGCATAGCACTGCCTTAGTTTAGAGCAGGGACATGCACAAATTAATTCCCATGATATTTATGGGAACTTAAACATAGAAGGGCAGAGAATTAAAACCAGGGATGCTCCTTAGCAGGCAGGGAGACTGCTGGCTAATATACTCCCTTGGAAGAAATCTCACCAGGAAAGAGTTTGGAGCCTAAGTCTAGACTTCATATGCCAAGTTCTTCAGTCTGGTGCTATTCTAGATGTACCAGTCCAATCTGTGGCAGTGCGTGACTCAGCCAGACCTCACACAGCTGAACTGAGCTTGGAAGCCTTTGCCTATGAATTCCTGGTTTAGACTTCACTTTCTCTGCCTGTTTTCTATTAGCTCTGTGGGTTTTCAGGCTTTTATGGCAATCTTCTGACTGAAAATTACTGCTGCCCAAGACAGCCTGACTGCCAACAAGGTTGCAAACACAGAAGATCTTTTTCAGTAATTCTTTGGGGCATGAAAGGTTGGTTATTTTCAAACTTTTTATTAAATGTACATTTCTGAAAGCTGAAACGTTAATTTCCATACACTGCTCTCTTTTTCTCTCTCCCTCTCACTCACTCCCCTTTTTAAGCTGACATCAAGAATTCAGGCACAGAGAGAGAGGGAGTGAGTAAAAATATATTTTTCATGTAACTCTACTGAAGTCAGGGAACTTACACTAAGGAAAATCTGGGGCCACAGTTTATTTTCTTCTTCTTGGCTTGCTTAATTTCATGCCACTTAAAATTACATTTAATTGCAGCAGTTCTCTATTTCATTTTCAATCACACTCCTTTCCCAGCATGTTCCCCAGGACATTGGAAGAAAAGAAAGGCTGAATCAGTTTGGAAAAATGTGAATATTTCTGAACATGTGGACACTTCTCACTTCTCAAGTGTGGGAGGAATATTTTACTACCCACCTACCCATCACTCAAATGTCCCAATCAGTTTATTGAAATAAACTAACCTCAGGAATAATTATCTGAAAAGAAGAATTCTATTCCTGCCTCAGAAAGCACATCTACTACCTTTATTACCTAGGTATCATAAACCCAGGATGTTTTCAGAAAATAAACTGAGGAATTTCCAAATCCTCTGAGGTGCTCGCTACTCAGTACTTGATATGAAGTTGCATTATTGGCAAATAAAACTATTTGGCCAAAACTTTCACCCTGTTTTAGCTGCATTTTGAACCAACAGCTTATACCTGATGAGACGTTTGCACTCTTAAAAGTCAAGGTCCCAACATAGGCTTGGGGGGAAAAGACTAATTGAGGATTTTGCTAAAAAGCTTCTTGCTAAGGTTCCTTGCCACTCATTAGCACAACATTTTGGACCACATGCACTCTTACTTTCATTTGCAAATTCAGTAAACACTCACATTGTGGAGCTTAATTCTCTTGGAAGTTCACGGCCAACAAATTTCAAAGTCACACGAAGACATTCACATGCATGAGTAGTCAAACAGGAGATTGTTCATTCACCAAGGAGGGAAGCAGTGTCACCTGACTTATGGAAGCACTCATAACTCAGTTACACATCTTGAATACTGTCTATGGAGTATTTGGAGACAGCTGTTCAGGATTAACCCAGAAAGGTTTTAAAATATTTACATTCTTCCTTGTGTCCCTCTTTCAGCAAAGTACGTAGGCATATGTGTAACTAAGCAAATAAATAGCAGATCATGGTAGGAAAGTACAGCGTGAGGAATAACTGAGATGTTTTACTTCTAACAAAAGATAGGTAGAAAGAATTCTGATTGTAGAAAAGATACGGGTAAGAACAGTACAGTAGCCTGGAAGTGGTGTGACCTGTTCACAGATTAGTGCTGGTCCTTTCAAATGTGGAAAAGGTCACGGAAGAATAAAAAGCACATGGGATAATTTTCAAAGAAGTCCCAGTTTAATATATTTTTAATGCCAAAACCTTTTGTTGTAACTGAGTTTTGCATGTGGATATTTCATGAGCAGGAAAATAAGATACATTCATTGGATGATTTATGCATTTCAAATTATTTGCTCAGCTCATTGCAGGATGAATTGATACGCTGCAGAAATCCATATTACATCTATTTCACCTTCCTGTAACTTTGAGGATGCATGGCTGTCCTGGTTTGAAGGACAGGTGTCTCCCAGGGAAGGCAGGAACCTCCCTTGGAATAGGAAATATAAACCCCTTCCCTCCAACTTATTGCAAATTTGAAATCAAGGGGCTCTCAGGCAAGGATATGGGAGTAGGAATAACAGTTCTTTACTAGTATATGTATATCAAAGCAAGTGAACAATGACTAAATATAAACATTAACGGCAAAGCAGAGTCAGAAAGAACCCGGTCCCAACCCTCTGGCCTGAGGCGCTTTCCCTTCGGTGCAGTGACGGTCACGGTCG
>VZZY01025733.1:41757-89369 GCA_013400335.1 Eurystomus gularis | reverse complement strand
AGTTAATACACAAAGGCAATTTATGTAAGAAAATCCCAACAGTGAGGCAATTTATTGAAGAGTTCAGGATGTTTATCTATACTAAAAGAAACATGATGAAGTATATTTGTACTGCAAACCTTTCAGTATTGTCTGATACACACGTATTTTAAGTTGACTAAATTGCAAGAAAGATCTCCACTAGGATTAATTTACTTTTAAGAAATGTATTCCTCTATTATTTGCTGTCCTTACTTTGCGCAGTCTGCTAACGTACAAAGTTTTCAATTAAAAACTGCGACAATGCCTGGCATGCACCATTTAAAGCATGCCTAATTTTTTTAGGCGATGAAACACATTCTTATGAACATATAAAGTGTCTGCTGAAATCCTTGGGGAAATTATGAATCAACTAGTTGAAGGGATATGAAAAAAGAAAACTTTTCTTCATGTCATCATAAAGATTGGTATATGCCCTGTAATTTAAATTGAATTTTAATTTAAATGACAATTTAGCAATTACATCACATCTGCAACGCGTACAGACTCCACCTGGTCAACATCTGTTTTCTAGTTCTTAAAGCAATAAAAAGAGGCAAAGTAGTATCCTCCAATATCACATAGAAGAACTGCATCTTCTGGGTTACTTTTTAATGCCTTCCTGCTCTTTAAGTGGTAGTCTAACTTCCAAAGTAGCTCTTCCACTGCTCCACGTTTAGTATACATCAAATTGAGTTGTCTTCTCTGTTTAGTTTGAGAAATCTTGAACCTGGGATTTCACAGGGTAACAATAATGTAAGAGTACAACAAACAGAAGATCTGGTACTTGCTAGCCAGTTCCAGAACTGCAGGAACCATGCTAGCTTTCTTTGAAGTTCTTTAGCGTGAAGAATACCAATCCGGTTAGGTATTTTTACACACAAAAAATACCAGGGTGTTTGTTTCTGTTTGCTTTTTCTGAAAAGTTACAGGAGTTAAAAAATACCAGGGCCTTACTTTTCTCTCATTACCGCTTACCAAATTTCAGAACTGGTTTGAGGATTTTTGTTTTTGCTTTTGGCTTGCATTACTATTAATGTCTCAGAAGGATATATTTAAGTCAATCTAACTGTGCTTAACCATGCTGAATCACTCTGAATAAAACGTACTTATGGACTTCTGAAAACATCTCTCTCATTTCAATGTAAATAGCTGATTGAGCCAAACACCAAACTGATAAAGCAACATCAAGTCTTGGAAAAACACTTGGGAATTTATTTATTGATGTGTATGTTCTAGAATTTATTATTTATAAATTAAAATGTACATATCACAGAACCACAGAATAGTAGGGGCTGGAAGGGACCTTTAGAGATCATCTAGTCCAACCCCCCTGTCAAAGCAGGTTCATCTAGGGAAGGTCACACAGGAACGTGTCCATAACAGAACTTAAGGTTAGAATTCAAATAAAGGAGATTGAAGAGACATGGAAAGCCTTTCAGGTACTAACTGCAAACCTGTTCTTTCTCCCTGCCATTCTTATACCTGGGAGTGTGCAAAAAAAGAAACTGAATGTATTTTGATACTTGACTGAAAGAAAAAAGAACCAACCAAACACCAGATGAAAAAGCCAGCACATAATCCTTTAACTTCTCCTAGACATTTTTTCTTCTATGTTAGCAGCCTGAACGTATGCCACGATAGGAAGTAGAAACTCTTTTGTGTCAGTTAAGAAGTTATGTTCAAGATTTTTAATTTAATCACGTTTCTACTTGCCATGAAGATGCACCATCAAGTAGCATTTTTTCACAACATAATCATTTGCTTTACCAGAAAGATAGTGGCTTAAAAAACAACACAAAAAAAACCCACAACAAAACAAAACACAAAAACAAAGAGAACAGGAGAGAGAAGTGAGTATCTCTTGATCTCTTGTACCTAAACAGACAGTATCCTAAATAGCATCTTTGAGACATTACCAGCATGTGGGATTTCATTCTAAATTATTATATGCACAATATTACTTCATGGGACACGCAAAAAATATTTTGTTGCATTTGTAGAAGTCCAATACATTTATTAACCCACATTTTACTGATTTGGTGATTTCGTCATTTGCATAAATTAGAAGTGCAACACTATACTGGCACTCTACCATTTACAGACTTAACCCCACATGCCAGAAGTGCAGAAGAGCCCTGCAATGCACCTGCTGACAGCAGAAGTTACTCATTCAACTCCAGATTTCCATTAAAACAATCTCCTTAGCATCTAAACATGAATAATAGTTTTTGTTCAATGTCCTAGAAATAACAGGCACAGTTAAGTTACTTTTTGACACTACTCACAGTCTCTTCTTATCTATCACTCGCTTAACTCGGATGGCCCTTTGTTCAGAATACAGCTTACACACTCCTGTTCAAGATAGGAAGAAACAAAATTTCACGTGAGAGGAGCATGATATCTTTCTTTGTAGATACAATCATTCATTTTTAACCATTCAGTAAATACTAAGTACTTTTTAAGTAATCTTCAATGAAGTCCAAGACAGCTGTTCTGTGCTCCTTTACCTGAGTGGACTGGACACCCTTGTGTGCTGAAACACAAAAGAAGTATATTACATCATCTTTTAATACTGAATTTATACTGAATTGCACAGAAGTTTTCATTTTCAGTGGATATGCAAGTTATATATAAAATATTAATAGGCTCTTGAATATGACATATATTAGTATTTATTTTAAACACAGCTACATTTAGATATACGTTCTGTAAAACCTAATCATTACAACAAACCCAAAGCTGAAAACAACTCATGTCTTACACTATTTGTTATTGATTTGTTATATCTGCCGCTGAGTCATACTATGTCAATTAAATTTCCAAACAAGAACAGACATCACCAAGCCAAGCAGAGCAAAACAGATCTAGAGATATAACTTGCTTAAAACACTGAACTTCTAACAACTTAAATTCTCCTGTGTACAGACTATGGGGAAATCTTTGCGATTTATTGTGCCAAGCATTCTTTTAATTCACATATATTAACACTTCTTATTTTGATACTAGTAGTTCCCATGCGTTACTTACTTTCAGTGATTCTAAATAGTGCTACGACTATGTTTAGACGGCATTTCAAAGCTGATTAAAGTCTTTGGTATATTGATAAAACACCCATACAGCAAGTCACCTTGAAAACTGCAAAACAGAATTTCTCTCTACAACTTCAATAAGATAGTGTTGTAAAGGTATAATCCCATTCTCAAGTTGTCAAAAACACTGTTAACTTAAAGAGTCCTGGTAAAGTATTTGAAATCTCAAATCTGGAAAGATTATACTTGTAGTATCTTACAGCTGGGCACACTAGAAAGAGATAAGCATTGAATTTAGTGAGCTTTGGTTCAGGCCTCTATGCCACAGTGCTAAATTACTGCTCAAGTAGGAAATATTTAAGACTATCTTTTTTACACTTGCTAGTCCATGCATTTGAACAAATAAATAAAATTCTATGCTCTGGTCTGTCCTTCCACTAGCATTAATGAAAATCTAGTACAGCACTAAGCAGCCAATGGGATCACACAGACGCAAACACAAAGGCCACTTTCCAAAAGCATGTCAGATTCACCACCCAATATTCAGCCTTTACCAGTAACTAAGAAAAAAAAACATTTAAGAGTTGCTCAGTTTACCTTCTGTTCTCAGTTGATGAATGGCATCGGCACACGTCCTCATAAATATCTGAGCATCTTGATCTATCTGATCACGCTCTGTATCTGTCATCCTCACATACTCTGACATAATATGGCTGAGAAACAAGACAAGCTGTTACTTAAGAAATCCCCAACATAAAATCTACAAGTACACATCTTAGATCTTCTTCCCACTCACCAGCTCCATAGAAGCTTTTCTGCAACACTGATTTTCACAGAAATAAAAAGTGAAAAGTACAATAACCATCACTGATAGAAACACCACTTCTGTAAAGCTGGGAGGTTTTTTAACATACGCCATCATCCTGTACATAACCAAATACTGAGCAGATGAGGAGAAAATACAACTAGAATATATATATACACACACATATATACATACATATATATATATATTTATATGTATATGTGTGTATTTCAAGTTTTAAAAACATGAAAATATAGAATAAAGAAATAGCTCAAATGTTGAAAGAAGTACAAAAGAACTGGAACTTATTTTACTTAAAAGTATGTTTTCATTACCCTAAATGCCTTCATTTTTAAAGCGGTTGTACTATGAAATCTGTGAATTCAAACCATAGTAAAGAAGAATACTGGAAAATAATGTACATTTTTAATATCAAGTTGATCATAAGATTAAAACCTATTGCCATTGTTTATGGCTATTTTAGATTATACTACATATTTAATATTTTAAAATATGATTAATGTATCTTTTTGTTCCTAAATTCATAAAAATGAAGGCCTATCAGTAAAATACTAGCACAGTGTAGATACCCACCAGAAAAGCATACTGTATAAAAAGGTATTCAAAAGTGTTTCCAGAGCCACAGATGACAGAATGATAAAACTCTGCTACAGCAGCTTATCTTACGTTCATCTTGGGTTTCCTGATGATAATGTTGTGACAGCCTGTTCTATTTGCTTTCAAAACAAGAAGGAAAACCTTAACTCATACCCTCACTTCAATTCAGATTTTTGTTTATATGTGAATATTTCTTCACTTGTTCAAGGTATATATAATGCAACTATATTAATGCAGTAATACAAGTATAAAGAAGGGATCTTCAAGCAGCAAAGCTTGCCTGGTACCCTCAGAGACCCCTTGCACACTTCACTGCAATAATGCCAGCTCTTCCCTGTGCTGGCTGCAATCCCTGCCATGGGAATGCCTGCAACCGATTCCCATCATCCTGTCTCATCATCTCTCATCACATACAAACCCACCAGCTTCTTCCTGCGTCTTCAGTGTACTGTCAGCATGGCTTTCCCAGATCTCCTTCACAAAGTTTCACGCTTATTCTAACATCCCTGAGTATTATACCACAATGTCTTCATTCCCATCCCATGTGACTGATAATTACATGAAAAAAAGCAGTCCATGGTTCATCTGGCTTGAAAATTAGTTTCTGCTTACTCGCCAGCTAGTACACAAGCACAGATTGCCCAGCAAACACGCAGGCAAGCTAATTAGAAGTAACGTCCCATATTTCACTTGCTTGTTTCCAACACTGTCATGCATTTGATGCCTAAACATCAGGATTTTTTTCCCCTTCTTGTTAGAATTATTCTAAATGTTATAGAATTATTTCTTATAACTTAAAGAAAAGCAGCCGTATAGAGTGTTTTCATTTATATTTTACTAGCTGAGGTGCTCTCCTTTGGCTTAAGCTGTAACTGCAACTTGCACTCTCTAAGAAAGCAATTTCTGAATGATGAAAGATTTGAAATAGTCTGATTTTAGACAAATCTGCTAAAAAGGCTTTCCATAGCCTGGTTAAGATGACATATAGACAGTTACATATGAAATATAACACTCACATTGTTAAATATACTAGGACAGACCTCTCTCCCACTCCCTTTGCACAGCTTATAGAGACAGGGCTTTTTAGTACCAGTCTGTGGCATAAGCAAGTTCTCAGCATGTGTAGAGCCAGAAAACACATTCCTACATCCATCTCCACACAGAGTAGAAGGGGACCATTAAGATCACCTGGTACAGGATAACACATAACGTCATTCAGTGATCCACACCTAGAGAGATACTTGAGCATGTGAGGGAACACAGATTCAGATAGAAAACGAGGATGGAGTAACAGCTTCATCATCTCTCCTTGGTGAAGTAAATAAATCTCCACTCTTCTGTTGCAGATTACAATAAGTTCTGGCTGCTCTGCTACTGAACAGAGTATAAAGTTCTCAGTATTGTATGTGTACATTCTTGTACCGGGCCAGCTTTATGGTATTTGCAGAAGTCTATGCTTTCAATGCATTTGTTAACATTACAGGGTAAAATAAAGATTTTAAAAATGCAAACCAGAATTTTCTTTTAAATCAAACTTAGAAATACATGTGAAAAAACCTGCCTCAGGCACACTTCATTTTTTACTAACAGTGTAACTAGTAGTAATATAGTGATACACTGAGGATAATTGTAACAGCTTTAACAGTGAGAAACAAGTTGTTCAGTTACTTTTCATAGTTGCTAATACAAAAATAGGGTAGATCAAATTCCTAAATAGGGGGTTTACAGCTTCAAAAAAAGTAACAAAACGCAGCTTAATCCAGTAAGCAAGAAATAGAATCCTTTTCCTTATATGACTACTTACAGCTTACACAGTGGCTGGTACCAGCACTTTTGAACAGGAGCCGGTCAAGCCACTGGAAGGCAAGGATTCCTGAAACCCAGCCTTCTTGGGAAAGCAAGAATGGAGTCATGCAATCAAATCCCATTATGTCAAAATCTGCATGGCATCCACTAGTACTAACATGGTACTGAAGTCTGCAGATGCAGATTATACTGAAAATCCATCTAATCACCATCCTCTAGCCTTACTGTAAAAAGAACTATTCATTTAAGAAGAACAGGTCAAGGAAAAATAAAAAACAGAAAAAAATGAAGCAAAAATCCCTAGTAGTTTTCATAGAGAAATCACATTATGATCATCTGCAGCTCTGCCCTTTAGGAAAGGGAAGTATAGGCAATGAAGTAAGAGATCAACTTAGCTACTTCACGGGCTCTCCACTGAGCTCAAACACAAAAAGCAGAACGCAGCAAGTACAATTAAGTTGGATTGCTACTGACAAGTCAAAAGGAGCACAGCACGTAAGGACTCAATCAGAAACGGGTCAAGTGCAGGATGAGACAACTAGCGGAATGAGGAATGCCAATGACAAGAGATTGCTCTGCAAATATTGCGAAGAGAAACACCTAAGAATGGGGTGTTGGCTTGTTACTCAGAAATAAAATTATACACAGAGTATGAATAAATTCTAGATGTTTACTGGCCTTTTTTTTGAGGCAACTTTTATCACTAAGGCCTCTCATAAGCTGCAGTTGCTATTCCCTTTAGCTTACTGCTTCTAAATCATCTGGGCCAAGTTTACTACCTCCATAATTTTAAAAAAACATAATTATTTTTTGAAATTTTCATCAGCAATAACAAGGGTCAGATGATATATTAATAAGAGGATGCTGAGTGAATGAGTGTATCAGAAAGAGTGCTACACATACCAGGTGATGACACAATCATACCTGGAGGTGCAGTGCCTCCTGGGATAATGCTGAAGGTAAACTCGAAGTATATATGCCTCCTATCTGTGTGATATGGGTGTGATCTTAGAGAGAACTGACTTCCAAAAAAGCCCAGGGTGTACACACATCCATGTAGTGTGCACAAACAGGAGACCAGGCCCTGGAATAAAACATGAAATGCAGCAAATGAAAGGATATATCCTCACTGCCAAGATCTAGGTGAGAATAAGTGAGTGCTAGGTCGATGACAAGATAAAGTATACATACATATATTAAAAAAAATAGGGTTAAGCAAAAAAAAAAAAAGCCCAAGACACTCAGCCTAGGAAAATACAGGAACAAATAATCAAGCAATTTTAAGTGCTTAGGAAAGAACAAAAAGAGAACCAGTAGCCAAGAAGTATCAAGAATAAGTCACGTGCAGTGTAATTTACTTCTGGGATACAGTAACAGGTGTTATGGACGGATGAAAAGCAGTAATTGCTATAGAACTTCTCTTTGGTGTGGCTTTTGTTACCATCTCACAGGACATTTTCATAAGCTACCAGCAAATAAGTGAGTTAGAAGAAACAAGCACCATACGGACATGAAACTGTTTGAAAAGCTGAACTTGGAACAGTTATCTACCAAAACTGAAGGACACACTGAGCTGTGCTCCCCAGGGGTTTGTCCTGAATCTGACGCTATTTTCATTAACAACTTGGAGTATACACTTACTAAATTTGCAGAGGCATAAAGCTAAGTGAATTAAAACTGTATCAAGAGAACAAGACTTCAATTCAATCCACAGAGAATGAGGAACAACCAATTAGGGAACAGTTCTTCAGAAAGTCACCTGTGATCATACTGAATCATAGACCAAACAAAACAACATGTTGCATACAAAATTCATCATTACAACGGGATGCATAAATGCAGTATAATCCATTATGGATGAAAGGTAATCTGCTATCCTTAGCTTTGGGCAAGGCCTCAGCTGGAGTGTTGCTTCATTTCACCTCACTGCAACACCTACTGGGACAGTGTCCAAAAGGAGAGGAAAATGTACAATCAAAGGTCTAAGAGAATATGCCGTTCAGGCATCTAATATATTTGAAATTTTCTTCTTGTTTAAATTTAGTAGGTAAATAACATTAAAATGCATAAAACATAGTAAATAATTTACTGCCTTTTTCCATCCAAATGCTGTTTGACATAAATCCAAGGTAAAAACTTGTCTACTCAAATGAGAAAACATTCCACAATACATTTAAAACTTTTTTTTTTTAGGTCTGTGGGGAAGCTTCAGCAACTAGAACAGGCAGTACACGTGTATCTGAATTAGCATTTTCAGTTTTGTAAAATATTACTGAGAACTTCCAGAATGCTGCTAGGAAGAATTACTACTCCTAAAGTATGATCCGTAAACAGTACAATCAAAATAAGAGGGAAATAATTTGAAAATAACTCCCTGGACGACAGGAAAATACTATATACTCCTCCATGAAGAAAGTCCTTACAGATCATCTGCAAGTTTTACTATCTTAGTATAACAAATGAAGCCTCGTGTTTGCAAAAATGTGATGAAGTCAGGACAAGAAAGTAGCCTGGCATTGTACAGGAACCAGTGAGATGCTTTTTCAGACTCCTTTAATGGTTTCTACTTTTCTTTTATTGGTTAAGCCAAGGGAACAGTCTCCACAAAACATAGGGTAAGCATTCAATTATTTCCTGCTAGATGGCAAACATGCAAACAGGAATGAGAAGTCCCTGCCTTCTCTTTTCCAGGAATAGTGACCACCTTGTTCTGCTGGAAACGGTATTGTTCATCACTAACTCCCTGAAGATAAGCATCAGCCAAATGTGACATTGCCGGGAAAGTCCCTAAAGATCGCAATTTATAGGGATAATTTTCTAATATACAGATGTCTGGTGTTCGTGATAATTACAAAATAAATTTTCGATTGCCGAGTAATATCTAGTGAACTTTAAAAGTTAATCAGATCTCTTTCAACAAAGAGTTCTTGTTTACTTTCCTTATACATTTTCCCAAGGACTACACCCCACGTGTGCTTTCTAAACACCACTATGAAGCTTACTAAAGCCTCCTTGAAAAAGCTGGTGAGGAAGTCCTTGAGATAAACCATAAACTAGATATGAACAAATAGCCAAATACTGTTTACCACCGCTCATTTTTAAGTATTGTCAAGCACTTTCCAATAGAAACTAATTTTCAAATACTCTGAGATGTCCTAAAGTATTTCTTGATTGACAAGTTTCACTTCTTTCCAAAGGTTCTTGTAGAGAGACTGCAGTTAATGTCACAAGTTACTATTAGCAGGAGACAGCTACTATTAGCAGGAACAGTGAAGATGCAATGTCCCATGATTTGGCTACATGTTTCTTACAAAATACCCTGCCACTGAATGCATTCACTGATCATAAGTATGACACCCAAAGGGCTTCATTAGGTTTGAGATGTACATGAAGCCAGCAAGAAAATAATTAAAATTATTTAAGTTATTTTTCTTTAAAACAAGGCTTTAATGCTAAAAACTAGCAATGGTACACAAAGTTATTGGTCCCTCCCTTAGCAGGTGTAACCAATAACAACATGGGTCACTCAGTCTTTGCTACTCATTCAGTGTCTTCATTATTTATTATTTTTCCACAAAATCTGTTTTAGAGAAAGCCCAAGTTTTTACTATTATTGCCAATATAACCCCCAATTTTTAAGCCAAATGACAAGAAATAACCCTACATTTGGAGAGAATTTGAAGGAGGAGCTTCCGTATGTGCCCCTCTGTAAATCAGAATCTTCCAACAGGCCAGACTCAAGTTTCTTTCCAGAGTAACTCATGCTGTCAGTGGAAGATGATACCACATCTCTTGTACCACTAAACCTCCCAAAGTTCTACCCGGAGAAGAGAATCATGGTAGACAGGATAAAAAAGTTAAGAAGACAAAGCAGAAAGCTGAAAACCAAGGTGTAAGAGAAAGCAAACAAACCCCGATAAACAGGAGAGGATAAACATCAGATGACCTGTAGTCAGCAAGCTCAGGTCCCTGCATCACTAGTTTCATCTTTTTTGCCATTCACAAATTTCACAACTAACAGTCAAATCAAGAAGAAAGAAGGTGAATAAGCAATTACTAATTAGTTAGCTTTTTTGTATTATTCAGGTAACAAATTAGGTATGTCAGTTATATATTTCAAGACTGATAAAATGGGTCAGGGCCTTAGTTTCAATTAACCCTTCTTCCAGTTGTCCTTCTCATTGCTAAAAATCTTCCTTTAAAAATTAAAATTTTTAATTTTTAAATTCTAAATTCTAAAAATTAGAATTAAAAAATATCCTGCTACAGAAGGGATGTTTATGTATGCCAAAAATAAAACCTCTATTATTAAAGAATTTATAGCCTGCAAAAGTAAGGTCAGAGAAGCAATCAAGAACCTGGACGTAACACATTATGAAGAAGTTTTAAAAGGCATACAATAACTCAAGTTGGTAACTCAAAAGGCAAATTGCAGCAACACATTGTGCTGTAGTTTGAAAAAACAAATAGCAGGACTGACAAAATAGAGTAGTCAAATTTCATTACAAAATTAAACCTCCTACCTAAATTCCAGCACAGGTGTTTAATATCAAAGTGTTTTAAAAAAATTTCCTATAGCTTAAGTATTGCAAAGTTATTCAAATTGCAAGTGAGGCATTTGCTAAGACTGCAAGACTGACAGCATGCATGCTATGATCCTCTTTGCATCCACAAAGTAGAACAGCATAAGCCACCCAGTATGGAATTTGACACTATTTTAAGTTTGACCATTAAGGACAGGATCAACTGCAACGACAGGCAGGATTTGGAGGATTACTTTATAGTTTAATAAAGGAAGTGACAGGTTTTTTTCCTCTCTTTAGTTAATACCTGTGAATCCCTGAGAATTACTATGATAACTGGTTAAAAGCGAGCTTACAAAAAGAACACTAAAAACTTTTAGAAACCAAAATAGCTTTGATAAATTAACTTCCCTTATCACTTCATTTTATGCAAAATACTGTTGATAAAATACAAAGAGTACCCAAAATTTAACCACTACTGACTGTTAGCACTTACTACAACTATTTGCACTTGCTCAGCGCGTGCATTCCGATGAAGCTTTCACAGTCAGTCCAGCACTAAATTGGTAGCTCCACCTAGTGTTGTTCCTGACCGATTCCACCAGGGAGCTAGCCATAAAGAGGTAGCTGTGCGCTACTGCTTGCTGCTTGGCAAAGCAGTTCCTCGTACACCTTGAACACAGAATTGACCCCCACATCCCACAGCTTCATTTTCCACCAACACTGACTATGAATAGCTTTCATGGCCTTACCCTTATAAAACGTACCAAAATCATCTTTTTTTTGTCTCATTTTTGAAACAACAAAAAATACTGCTTTAAAAAAATCTCAGGGTGATTAAAAGAAGCTTCAGAAGTCTTCTGGCAACTGACTTGGGCACACATTTTGATACCACTGATCATATAATATTGCTACTACTGTGACAGACTCTTTCAGGTCTAGAAGCTGTTTCTCAGAAAGACTGTTCCTCCGATATGGACCAAAGAGTAAGGAATAGCAGACGGCTCATCTGTTCCTGTTGTCTTCTCCCGGGGGATGGCTATCTGTCTGCATAACGCTCCTGTCTGGTGCTTGTGAAGCCTTTTGGAGAAAGGTATTAAACTGACTTGGGACTCAGTGTCATCAACCCAAGATGACTTTAGACTGTATTTTCTCTGCCTTGATTGCAGCAACAGCTGCAGCAGAATCAGAACGCAGACAGGGCTGACTCATCCCATGCAGTGCTGCAGTCATGAGCAGGGACTAGAGAAATATCACGCAGGAGATTGTGAAGTTTCAGAAGATCCTTTAAAAAGGAAACCTTACCTACACTGTTTCAATGGTCTCAGGTTGCACCAGGGGAGTTTAGACTGGATACTAGAAAAAATTTCTTTACTGAAAGGGTCATCGGGCATTGGAAAGAGTTGCCCAGGGCAGTGGTGGAGTCTCCATCCCTGGGGGTATCTAAGAGTCATGTAGACATAGTGCTTAGGGATATGGTTTAGTGGAGGACTTGTTGGTGTTACATTAATGATCAGACTCGATCTTAAATGTCTTTTCCAATCTAGGCAATTCTGTGATTTGGATATACCCTGCCCTCCCCAAAAAAACCCCAATGAAGTGGGCTGTGTGCTTGTCAGGTGACCGTGATAAAAAGACATCTAGTTGTTTGAAGTTATATTCCCCCCTACCCCGCCAAGAAGGGCAATGCCACAATGATCCACCTTTGGCACTAAAAACTTGCTGACATTCTCTTTGAAGTAGAGACTTCACTTGGTAGAAGCTTATTGGCATCTTTACAAAGAGTGCACCCCAGTTCTTTAATGCATCCCACCTGGGATGCACTCTGTATTGCACACTGGCCATTCTTCCCATTTTGCATCTGGTTGGAATTTTAAAAATTTCGGTTTTGAACTACAAATATCAAAATAAAATGGTGTCCCACAACTCTGGAGAACACCTCTTTCCTTATGTGTAACCAGGGTGGCAGATAAACCCAATTTAAATGGCAGTGTGATGAAGGCCAGCCAGTTTTTGTTTCAATTTTTGAGCAGTTCACTTTATAAATCTGAAGATAAATCAATCAATCTATTTAAACACAATGCAGTTACCTGTAAGCATTAATGTAATCCTTTCTGTGTTGCAGAAGAAAGTCTTTCAGCTTTCCAATATGAGAAATCTAAATGAACAGAAATCACAATTACTTCCGTCAGATAACTGATTACTTGTTTAAAGTTCAGTATTCAACACTTAAACATGGACTTGTAAAACTACTCTGTAATTAACAGAAACATGAAATTTACTCTTTTTTAGTAGTCTCCACATTTTGCAAGCAGTCAATACATAAAATCATCTAAAAAAGATCTGTTCTATGAAATTACAACTTAGAGAAAAGTAGTAAAAATACATGTATTCTATCCAAGAAGCATAAGCTAAACACTAAAAACTAAATAATTGCAACATTAAACATTACAAATATTATCATAACTCAAAATATTATCTAAGCTGGCAATCCCAAACCTAACATATATTTTAGAAAATGCAAGAAGTTTTAAACATTTTACTGATATGACACAAACATTACATTTCAGTTGTTAGAACTTGCAGAGCAAGGCTTTCTACTTTTGCCATAGAGAGACCAATTTGTGCCCAAACTGAAGTATTCTCTCTATAATCTCACAATCACTAGTAAGTTTTGCCAGAGCACACATCCTTATCATATTTCTGTTTCTGGATTTCCATTTCGCTGTGGACACGTTTTATATAAATTCACTTGATTTTCTTTATTAGAAGTCTTTAAAAAGATCCTTTGAGAAGCTGAAAAGACTCCTAAAAATCTGAAAGAACTTTTGCAAATGTTAGTCTGATTTAAAAGGTCAGCAGCAGAAGATGCTGCTTATTTCTGAGAATGAAGGACCTGCAGATATCTAGTTTAACTGGCCACAGAAACGAGATGGCTGCCAACGTGACTTCCTTGGCAGGTCTTGAAGGAGGCATGATGGGGGGAAGGAGGACAGGGGAGAATTATATACATTAATGGTATACANCGACTTCCTTGGCAGGTCTTGAAGGAGGCATGATGGGGGGAAAGGAGGACGGGGGAGAATTATATACATTAATGGTATACATTTTCAGGGGGGAGGCAGGGGGAACCTTTCTAAAGCATATTGTCAAATATCCATTAATAATTCAGTGTAAGAAAGCGTGCAAGGAATTTTACAAAACAATAGTTGGTTTAGTTTACAATTACAATACATGCAGTTTACTCCATGTATCTGGGAAAAAGCATCAGAAGCTATTCAAGTCTTAAAATCCTATTTTCATGCAAATGTTCCTTGTAAGTAAACAAACAAAAAAATACACAGAGAAAGAACACATAATAGTTTGCATAAATAGAAGATTAATTCCCCCAATAATTTTCTTCAAAAGATCTTTCAAAAGAGGTAAAAAACCTCTTACTCTGTAAGACCATGGTGATTTGTACAACTAAAAATAAGTGTTTCCTTGTGTAAATAAATACGTATACATTTCCCTATTCTTTTATCTGTTTCATTTTTACTACAACTCATTGTATTGGATAAGAATTTTCTCCGTTTTCATGTTTAACATTTTCCATGTGATTAACAGCACGGGAAACTTCATCCCATTCATAGCAAATGCTGTTAGTACCCCCAGTAGACCTGAAGTTTCCTAAAGTGTGTTAGCACCATCATAGGAATAAGAAGGAAAATACTGAAATCCCTACAAGATCAATGAGGCACAAAGTCTAAGCTAAACCATTCTACAGATGTTCCTTCTCATCACCACTGGAAGTTATTTTTTGTCTAGTAATCTCTTTCTCAGCTCAGACTTGGTACGTCATGAAATTTGCTGAATAGGTAAATTAAGCTTGACTATGAAAGCAGAACATTTTAAATGGTCATACAGTGTTCCAGGAGAACAATAATACTTAACAGGCAGAAAGAAAGGACTACAGAGGACAAAGAGCAGAAATGTAAAATAAGAAACACGTTTCAAAACATTTACATTAATATGTGAACAAACAACTGAACTAGAAAAATAGATTAGCAAGATTTTATAAGTAATAAATCTTAATATTACTGCAATACCTACAATTTAGGAGTGATTAACAAGCAGAAAGAATCAGGATGACAAGCAAGAACACTGTCTTACAGTAATTAATTCATCTAGTCACAAAGAGCATTCTATTTAGGCTAAAATTGTCATCGTGTGTTTGAATTGCACTGACCCTACTTTGCCTCTCCTTCATTTGTAAAGCTATTTTCATGAATTTAGAATGACACCATTATGCCCATACTTGCACCAAGCTCTTAGTTCCCAACATTTGCATCAGAAGTGAGACTTCTTGTTCTACTTTCCCTCACATTCCAACAGCATCTTTTGCAACCCTGCACTGCTTCAATTTCACTTTTGCCTTTTTGTTACCAAGTACTACTGGCAGAGTTTTGAATTCAATTTGTCATTGCTGTACCGACAAAATTAAACAACCTTTACAAAAAGGAAGGTTTCACTAGCATTAAAGGGAATGTGAATTTTCTTTAAAAAGAAAGATTTTTTTTTTTTTTTGGTACAATGCTTCATCTTCTGCAGACACAAAGTATCCCTGATTATACAAACATAAATCTTGAAGATATCTCCCAGGTCATCAACCTGCTGTTATTCCAGGGTTATCAGAGGCACACCACACACTGTACAAAGTTATCAAGATCCAGCCTAAAGGTAATAAAGCATCTCCCTATTCCAAGTGAATGGCTTTATTAGCATCCTACTGCTCTTATTATGAATAAGAACCATGAAATTTCCAGGTTTACCGTTTACCAACTTCTATTCATCCATTCTTGCTTCAAACTCATCCTCTCCCTTAAAAGCTCTGCTTCCCTGCGTGTTTGAGTTTACTGTCAATAATCCTACCTCCCGCTAACTTCTGTAGCCCCAGACAAATGACCCCAAGCTTCCAGATTCTTCTCACAAGATAGTTCTGAAGTTGCTTAAGCCATAACTTCCCTTTGCATTTACTCCAGTGTGTATCCATCCTTTTCCAACACAGATGACTAGAAGGGCATTCACTGGTGTTTGTAACTTGACTGTAAATATATTTTCTTTCACCATTGTCATTGATAGGTTTTCAGCTTATTCTTCATTTCTTTCTCTAAACACGTTCTACTGCTGAATTTCTTTCTTCTCCCTTCTCTCTTCTCTCTGCAGACCCCAGAGTCATTTGGCACTTGCTGTAACGTATCATGCTCCTCCCGCTCCTTCTCAGCATTCCCTCATCAGTAAATTTTACCAATCCATCTTCCTCTGGTATTGACTTTTAAAACTCATTTGTTTAGTACTGCTCTTATTTTGGAGAATGCAAAAAGTAACTCCACTATTAACCCCTCCTCAGCCCAACACTTCTTTCAAGAATTGCTTCTGCTTATTCATCTTATTCAGTTAATCTCCTCTAAACTTCTTATTAGCACTTTATCAGACACTTTACCATTAGACACCAGTCACCTTAAAAGGAAAACCAGATTTTCTTAAAGCATCAAGTTGGTTGGGAAGATCCTATTTTTAGTAAGATAGGAAATGATACTGCATTGTATCTTGCTTTCTATTTACCTTTTCATCCTTAAAATCTTTTCTGAATCCTGGAACACTTCTGGGTCAGGCCCTGCTGATGCCATTATCAGTTTCCTTCTGCTGACTTAATTATAGGCATTACATTTGCTTTCCTCTGATCAAATTGTACCACCTTCAATTCAATGTATTTTCATTTAAAATAGCTGCTTTCAGAACCTGGGATTTCTCAAATCCACTGTGTCTGAACTCAACCCAGAGATTATCCAATAACCACAATTTGACGGCATTCTGAGTTCTGAGATTTGGTACAAATTTCCAATTCCATGCTCTGGTTCTCAGTACATATCTTGCTTTTACCCTGCTGGTCCACGGCTTTTGCCTTATTAATTTAGTCTGAAGACCATGCCTAAACTATTATTAATCTATACTCCAGCTGCATGACAAATCCACTTTTTTGCTAATTCTCTTATTATTTACATAGCTAGAGAATATTTTAACTTCGGAGGGTTTTAATACCATTACCTAACCCATCATGAATTTTGCCAAGCCTGGCTTTATCTCTACAAAGTCTTCCCTTCTGCAACAGCTTTCTTGGCTAGTCAGTGTCTCTCTCCCCTGCTGCTTTTTACTGCTGGGCTAATTTTTTATATCTCCTCTCGTTAACCTTTCAAGTAGACCTAGAACCATTTTAAATCCCACCTGCATTTCAGCATATCCGTTTTTTCCACTCCATTTACCCACCCATCATAAGCACAACTTCCTATTTGCTGTATATGCCTGTTTTCAAAACCATTATCCCACTGGTTGGCACAGTCAAAGGGATAGATGAAAGCAATTTGAAAACGAAGCACAAACACATTTGAGTACTGGCCTCTTGTCATGGTTCCCATTCTCTGCCTCTGGAAATTAGCCTTCTTCTTCTCTGAAAGTCTGGAGCAGAGAAATAAGCCTCTCCTTCAAAGATGAAATTATTTCCTTTTTCACCTGAAGGGATAGGAGGGCTTAGAGAAATGCCCGTCATAGTTGCAGCACTGTTGCACAACATTAAGACTAAGCTCATCTTACAGGGAAGAAACTCCAGGCTCTCCCTCTCCTCTTCCCATTCCCACTGGCGCTCCCTTGACAGTCAACACCACACAACAAAACACTGAAATGACTTTTTTTTTTTAATTACTCTTCTGGAAATAAGGATTAATAATGCTTAAGAACCAATATAAAGAATCAGTTTCTTTCATTTCAGCTCCACAAATACCTGTATTGGCACAAGGGAGGGCGGAAGCTGGATGGCACCAGTAGTGTACTTCCTAAAACACACACCTGCCATGAAAGGAGGCATAGTGACAGCTTAAGAAACTTAAGGGGATAACCTCCTAAGCTTAGGTACCAAAGCTGGAGACTCCAGGTGTTATTTACAAATTCCCAAGAGTAGTTCTGATCATCAGTAAACCAATTGATTCTCTACAGTGAAGCAGCAGCAGTTTTCCACTGGGTGGCAACAAAAGCATCAGCATCAGATAAGTGAAAAAACACTGTAAATTCACATTAAAGCCTTTAGGTTCCAGTTTACACTTAAGAACTGTATCTTCATGGTAAACAATCTCTTTAATGCATATATTAGTTTTGATGCCACTGTAGATTTTTTTCTTTAAGACTTTAAACAAGTCTTATTAACACATAGAAGTAAATATTTTATATAATGCAGGTCCAACACAAAAGGAAGCTGTGAATGGCTGCCATCTGCTACCACAGGTGGCACGCACAGCTCCATTTATACTTGGGCCCTTCACTAGAAATTGTAGATGTTCCTCTGTTTAAAATCATAAGGAAAAAAACCCCTCTAAAGTAGGCTATATTTTTAAATAAGAAGCAAAGCAGGAAAGCATCCCCTCTAAAGCAGCATCTTCAAAAGACTCATATACCACAGAACGAGGACGCTGACTATGCTTCCTTCAGTATCTTGGCAATACATACAACGTTTCTTTCCAGTCCCAACAAAGAATTGATCACTCATGAAACAGTAGGTTCCAATTTGCATACGTTTAACCCACTGCAAGAAACAGCAGCATTGTTTACGATTAAAATGATTGGAGTAGGTTCCCGTGGCATTGTAGAGGGGAATTCGACAGCGCTGAATAGTCATTTTCATTGAACACACATAGCGCTTTATCAAGTTTACTCTTCCATCAGAACAATAAGCAACTATTTACTACCATATAAAATTGACCGTTACACTTTGCCCTATATTGCCACTCTGAATTTTTATAAGATGTACTTTGTTAAAGGAAACTTTAAAAATACTTAAAACAAAAACATAATAGAAAGGCTCTTGCAGAAGTTATGAGACACGGCATTTACTGTTGATTCAGCAGCACTGACAAGCACAGCTGATGGAAGCGTCACATTAACCATAAAAATAATTTTCAAAAAATTTAACATTTTCCAGTATGTCCAAAAAGCCTGATCTTTAAATGTCTCGCCTAAATAGATTCCATCTACAGATTCATGAAAAGGTGACTACATTCTACAATACCATCTGCAAAGAGCAGAAAACTTAGGATTCTCTTAATATCTGGACACCTATCACATTTCAATTCCAAACAAAGTCAACCCAAACACACCCACTGCCTATTTCAGAAGAAATTATGAATTTCAATAAGACATTAGGTGACATACAGGCACTGCATGTTTCCAACAACAACAACAAAAATCATTTCAGTACTAGGAGGAGATACAGTAGTTGGTGTAAGAACATAAACTTGGTTTTATAACAAAAAAAGTTTCCAATGTCTAAAACATTTTTAAAAAAATTAAATTTTCCATGGTTAGTGCATGTAATAAAGGGAAGCGTTTTCGGGAATCTAGAATAAAACCAAAACAGAATAGATAATATAAACAGAAAGCCAATTTATGTTAAATAACTTTTAAAATTAACAGCTTAGGCTCTAACCTAAACTATTACAGTTGGGAAAGACTAGCTAGAAGAGTTTTCATGCAGAAATTACTCCTACGCAGAACTCTTCCACTACAAACTACCTTTTATTAGACAGAGCTACGAACTTTTTCAAAATACAGCACATGAAAGGCCAAGTTCCACACAGTTTCCTTCTATCTAGGCTGTATTTTAAGCACTGTCAGCCCATTGAATTCACAGAGATGTTGCCTAAGAAAAGACAAGATTTTGTTTTCAAAGGACTGTTACTTGGATTCTACATTTCTGAAGTTGGAACCCTCAAAAGATAAATTACATTGTTGCACGTCACTGTATTAGGGAACTAAGAATAAACCAATTTAATTAAACCAAAGATTAAATTCAGACCTGAAGCTTCACCTCTGCATTTAATAGCGTGAAAACTGTGAACTACAAGGGTTCAGAGGGTGGCTTAGCAGGCCAGGAGATGGTGCTGTGCTACCAGAGTTCACTGCAGAGGAGCACCGGCTGCCGCTCAACCTCAACTGGCCCGTTTTCAGCTGATTTGTCTCTTGAGGGGATACATTTGGTTTAGGTTTCCCCAGCAAAGGCGAAAGTTTCTCAGATAGGTCACGCAGACCAATTGCTCTCGTAATCTGAGACCCAAAAGAGCAAATAATAGCTAAACTGTGGCGTGGGGGTGGCCCGCCGCTGGAAGCGGGGAGCAGGAGGCGAGGAGACAGCCAGCCTGGCTACCTCTAATCTCAGGAAAATTGTGACTTTGTTCGGTTTCTGCTTTACATCAGCATATAGGTTACAGCAGCAGCAACGGGCGGGGAAACACTGTAATTGCACTTTATTAGCAGTCTTGCATTCACAGCGAAGGAATTAACATAACCACGAATGGGGGTGTTGCATTAATAAAGCATGTGGTATGTGGGAGAAGAACATTAAAACAGGAATTAACTGACCTAAAAGCCATGAAAATCAAGGTTGAGCTGTGAGTTCAAGGTAAAGATGGCACAAAACTTTTAAAAGATTTTTAAAATAAAGCATGGAACACTGTGTTATTTTAAATTAGAAAAACACTATTTTTATTTTTTTTCGTAAAACCAAAGTAAAATTTTAAGGAATCACTACAAAAAAAATGTACATTACCCATGGTGGGATACTGGAAGACAAAAATCTGCTTGCAGACTACCACAGGCAGTATTTGGTGACCATTAACAAACCGATTAAGAAACCTTTAAACTGCACTAAGAAGCAAAGCCAATTTCCTAACACCTGCTCTGGAGCAGAAAACACTCCCTTTCGCTTAAAACTGCCAAAAAGAAAAAAAAAAAAAAACAAAACCCCTCACCACTGTCTTGCACAGTAAAGAAAAAAACAGTTTGCTTTCAAAGGAAATACTTTTTAATTCCGACTTTACTTAGCATGTATTTATAAATACTGCCTATGGTTCAAAAATTGTCTCATTGATTTTTTGCTACTCTTAGTTCCCATTTGAAATAGCCTCTGAAGCGCACTTTAGATGTGCAGTTGGCTATTTTGATTTTTTAGTCACTATTTATTATACAAAGTAGAAAAATTGGTAGTAAATAGTTCACATCTTCCCATGCTTTCCTTAAAAACAATCCAGAATTGTTAGATTTGTTGAGTTCATGATGAAGAGATTATTTTTGGAATTGTGACACAATTGCAAACCATTTTCCATTCAAGACTCTTCTAATAAGAGGAAAGCAAAATTAAGACCTAAGAGCTCAAAAGCTCTGGTTCCCCACTGACAATAATAAAAACTGAAAGTACCCAGTATTATCACTGGATGAAGATTTTAGAGGGGTGTTATTTGGGGGTGGGGTTGCTGTATGCTTTAAAAATGTGTACATATACAGCAAACTCCAGCTGTACAGAATAAATTTTGAAACCACTGATTTTTTTTAAATTGAAATTATCCTAAGGTATATTGTATATTCTTAAAACCATTTTAATGCTTATTTCAGACATTTATAAATATAGAAAAAAAGTTATTTTATAGGATGACTGTTTATAAAGAATTCCGAACCAGAGAACTGCAATACACGTAAAATTTAACATAAAGAGGTCTGTGTTAATTTTGCCACTATTTTCTTAGGTTTTGTGGGAGTACATGGGCTTTGTACCTGCACGTACAGAAGCACATCTAAATATTCTGAAAATGCTCTGTATAAAGTCCTGCTCTACAATGTAACACCATGCTAAATGTTTTTAGTTCCCTCTGTGGAAACAAATACTTTCAATTAAAAAGAAAAGAGCAACATCTGATTTTAATAAAACTTACTATTTCCCTTTTTCTTGTTCATTGTCCAACTCTAATCATAACTTTCTTGAACGTTTGTATTTTTACACAATCATCCAAAACCTCATTGACTAAAATATAAACTCCCACAATAATTGTGGGGAATGTTTTGGTTGAGAGATAAAAGTGAATTGGTCAAAATACATATCTGCAATAATTGGCCTTTACCATTGCTGTTCAAAATGCTCCATTTACAACCTCTCAGTAACTGTATTCAACTTGGCTTGTGTCTTTCTGTAAGAAATATTTTTCTCATCCCTTGTTCTCACAGTCTGAGCCCATTTAGTACTATGTTTTCCTGACTCAAAGATGTTTTAGGATATAATGAGATTTCCAGTCTCATTTAACAGAGTAATAAAAGGTTACTCTGTCCGACCATCATGAAATTCAGAATCCAAGTTTTTGCAGTGCAATTCAGAGAGCGTTACATGTGCTTCTCTTTGGGACTTCATCGAATCTGTCTGAGCAGAAGCCATCACAGGGCACCAGAGCAGCAAAGCCTGTGGCATCCGCTGTGCCGACCTCTCTGCCGAGACTGCGGCCAGACAGGAGCCTCCTGCCTGCCCGCCACAGTCCCATGCTCCTCTGCTAGGCCATTTTCATGCAGAGTTCTACATTTTTGGTGTATTTACACTAAAACACCTATACACTGATGCAGCACAGACAGACACAGCACTTACTCTGTCTCAAAATCCTACCATTCTTGTCATACATGACTCAGGGGAACACGCACTATTCTGTTTCAGTGTCCGAGTCCTCTTCTGGATTTTCATCATCGGTATAATAGTGTTCTTACGGCAAAAATCCTTTCATTATATTTCAACATCTGCATTTGTATTATGCAGATGAAACATTCCTTTACTGGTTGCTCTAGCATTCATGCCAAATAAGTTTCTCTTCCGTTAAAATACAAGACTGGACCAAGAAAACACACAGTCAGAAATGAGAAGTTTATGATTCCTTATCTAAGGAACACATATAGATCAGGCACAAAAGCAAATAAATACACTTGAAAGAAGCTAATTCTGTACATATTAAGATTTTAATCCAGCTGCTTTATGGGACTGGAAGAAAAATTAAGATAAAGGGCCCTTTCCCCCACCCTTGTGAACAGAAAACCACAAGACCTCGATCATCTGCCCTACATCTTAGGAATTTACTAGGCCCTGAACCCTAAGTCCCTATGTGACTGATGCAGAGTGAAACACTGATAGACGCTTGCCACATCTTCAGTAAATCTTGACAAAGCTTCTCAATCAGGCACACAGATCTCTTCTGTGCCGCCCCACTTCAAATGGGCTGCTTTGCTGCATTTTCTAAGCAAGCTGCTATGCCTCTGATGAAGCACGCAGGAAGTACAACCAGACAAAAAACTCTCTCCTCCACCCCTGGGGAAAAGAGCTCTTTTCCACTTGTCCCTATAACAGCCAAAATTTTGGCCAAATTGAGGTGAGGGAAATAACAGTAGTAAAAAAACCCCAGATAATCCTTTTAATAGCTCTTGGACTGGACCAGGGATACCAACAGAGTCAGTCTGAAATCCAGTCTGCTAATATTAGCCCGTTCCCTCCATCCCACCCCTTTCTAAGAAAGCAGCATCTTATCAAATGGTAACTAAGGCAAACTATGACAGGTTCTCACCTCTACAGCAAGGGCTGGAAGTTTCAGTGCACAAACTGGCCTAAAAGCATCACTGAGAGTGAAGGCACGTCACTTTGTCCCCACCCAAGAATCTTCTGATGTGGCCAAAGTCCTGTCATAATGTTTGAGAAAAAATCCCTTCCTTAATAGGAATATGACAGAGCAATGTGCTCTAAACTACCAATTGACCATTTGCTTCCCAGGGTAATGTACGATGTGGCATGAAAAAAAGTCTCTGGACCCCTGCATTTGTTCACCAGAAAATGTTGTTTGTGTTGCTTTTGACCTGCCCAGGGGTCTTTGCCAACTGGTTTGGCCTATAAAGAAAATGGTCGCCCCCAGCCATGGAGGGGGAAAATTTCTACTTGAAAAAAATTCCAGTCAGTAGTCATAAAATTCCTCCTGAGAAAATGCTTGCAGAATCTGGGAGCAGTAAGCTTTAGCTGTAATTACAAGGGAAATCAATGCTATTCTTTCACATCTCAGTAATACTGACAATTCAAAAGTATATTTTTAATCACTGAAAGCAGAAACTCCTGACAAGATTTTAAGTTGTGAAGTAAGGCACTTTTCCTTTCTCACTTTTTCTCAGCCATGAATCTCAGCAAGATTTTTTAAATGTCCATTTCCTGTAATTTTGGTAATTTTAGAGTATAATTATTTTTACATTTTTATGATGCCTTTGGGGTATCATTACAAATATTTAAGCATTTAAACTCAGAAAAATAAAATTAAGTAATAGTTTCTCTTAAGGAGAGACTGTCACCCCTGTTCTGAATAAACAATCCCTTTTAAAAGCAATCTAGAGATTTATATCTGCTGTAACCATAGAAATTAAGCTGAGTTAAAAAAAAAAAAAAGAGTAACACAATTTATATAATGAAAATCAGAACACTGCTATTGCAAATGAAAGCTGAGTTTCTGGGTTTTTTTAATTCAATAGACAACTTTGTATGCAATCATGAGACTTTCCTTGATGGGCTCCTTTTTACAACTTAACCATATAAAACCCATTTGAACAAAGCAGTCAGAATTGTGAGTACCTTAATCTTACTCAAGCTAGATGTAAATCAGCAAGAAAAAAGTTAAAGACTTTTCAGATTTAAAAAGCGGAAGTTAAATGTGAGAAACATTTTAAATGATAAAAGCAATCATGAGAAATTGCTATGACATTGTGAAGCCAACAAGAAGACAGCACAAAATTTTTTATGAGTTTTTCATATTAAAAGTTTGGCAATAGCAGTGAAGGGGGAAAAAAAAGCACAAACTGGGAAACATTTTCCTATGTCAGCACAGCTAAAAGGAAATGACATTCTGTTCAGAAAAGGCAGTGCTTCCCATAGACTTGGAGTATTTACAAGGTTGCATGAAACATTCCAGCATGCAGACCCTCAAAAACAATGATAATGCATAAAGAACTTTGCGGTTCAAATAATTAAAAATTTATAGTCAGTTACGTGAGAACTAAAAGAGCACCAGCAGTTGCTGTGTTTTCAAAAAGCAAGGAAAAGAACTTGATGTTCACATGAGGAAACACTGATACGCTTCACAATATACCATCAAAACAAGAAATCATAGCTCAAAACCTAGACAATTTTTCACATCACAGTAGACTGAAACAGTTTCCTGTGGGAATGTCCATAACAGACAAGTAAGTTTACCAAAAGTTGTGAGAAATATACAGAAGGAATCTTTATCAGAAGAAATACAACCTAACAGATCATTTCTCTAATTCCCATATATGTTTTGATAAACTATCAAGTGGCACTTCTAGCTGTTATGTTACCTGTATATGAGGCCTTCTTCTAAGCCTCCCTCAATCATACTGAGTGGTGGAACACTGGAACAGGTTGCCCAGAGAGGTGGTGGAGGCCCCCATCCCTGGAGATGTTCAAGGCTGGGCTTGATGAGGCTCTGAGCAACCTCATTTAGTCAATGATGTCCCTGCTGACTGCAGGACTAGATGACCTTGGAAGGTTCCTTCCAACTCAAGTCATTTTATGATTCTATGTCAATAGGAAATTACCAGATCCTATTAAAAAAAATAGTCTTACTTACAACTAGAAAGCTAAACTGAGCTATAAACCTGAGTATTCTATTATACAATGACACATATAACTGAAGAGGAGAAAGAAAGAAAATTAAGCTGCTTAAAAGCCAGAAGTTTCTAAAGAGACAGTTCATAAGGCAGATGTACAGACTCTGGAGTCCCCAGGACACCCCTCCACATGGAGTGACTCACTGTCTAGCTTTGCGATCTGAAAAGCAGCAAGCTGCTATGATACGTGCAGCTGAAAAAGTGTTTCCCATAATTTAAAACTTTATTTCAACCTTTTCTTCTCACTGCCCGTAATAAAGAGATGGGTTTCCTATATGGCACTGTCTTTTCCTCCTTGACTGAGGGTCTTTCAAGGCGGAAGCAAGCAGCTGAACGTAAATGGGCAACAGTTACAAAAGCACTGCTTTCTAATGGCAGGTTTTTGTTGTCAATACATAAACAACAACACTCTCTACCCCAGTGCATGAGCAGTTCTAGGATGCCCCTCTCAATCCAACCAGGCTACAATCTGCAGTGTTACTGGTTTACTCCAAATACTTTTGTCTGTAGATCCCCTTGTAAAACCTCATTTGAGCAAAACCTGAGTGTGGCTCTTCATTCGCATCCAGAAACCAAAGTGTCACTTACCACAGTTTTATTTTTACTGTCAAGTAAACAAAGGTAATGCAATGGGACACTGACAACACTAACAAGAGCTCCCTCTGAAGTAATCCCTCTCAAACAGAGGATGTAGGTGACCTCTCCCAGCAAAGGAACCTGTCTTGCAGAACAGGTAAATTGCACATTCCTGTTACCCTCCCCCCAACTCCCTCCTTCACACACAGGCACTCTCCTAGGAAAATCTATTTTTTCCAGCTGCATCCAAAGCCTGATGACACTGAATGCACTATATGTTCTTCTTACCAGTACCTCAAAGAGAGATTTATGAAAATCTCTCTATCTAGCAAAGCTCCTTAGCAGCAATGGCAAGAATATGTCAAAATAGTGCACATTTAGGGCCTGGAGCACACTGGCCCAAATCAGTGCTTGCTCCTGCAACGTCAGTATTACTAGTCAGCAGAAAAGAAAGTTGGATGCAACTGGGGCAAGCTAAGCAACTGTGTAATAAGATGCATGAATATGCATCATCCCAGCCAATGCTAACACGGGAGACAGAAGCTTCTGGTCTCCACCGCCTACCCCAGTCTGTAAAGGAGAACGATCTAGGAGACTCAGCCAACCTCAAGGCTCACATGAATATAGGAAAGCTTGGACTGTAATACAAATGGGAAAGAAGAGACTCGATGGAGCGAGCTTTGCAAGGCCATACAAGACACTGGAAAATCCAGCAGTCCACTCCTGTCTCCCAGCTAACTCATCTGTTTACTGTAATAGGCTACCTTCCCCTGCAATGTATTACTCAATTCCAAAAGTATTGTCTTTCTCTGCAAAGCCTCAAATACACAGGAACCTACAACTTACACAGTAGGTAACTTTATTATATGTATTCACAGAAAATAAAATACACAATGTGCAAACAGGGAGTAAACACAGAAACAAACAAACAAGGCAAGAACTTGGCACAGACATACAAGAAGAAGAAAGAAAAGGGTTGGCTGAAATAAAACCAAACAGCATCTGCACTGAGACATACCACCACTGTATGCTGCTCCAGCAAGCCTGAGGTTTCAGCCAGTAGTCAGCTCTGAAGGGCCTCTAAGAAGAAAGGGCTGTGAACTACAGAGTTATCTTCATGTGTGCTCAGGAAAGCACCACAGTCTCCATTCTGAAATCACTAAGTGACTATAAAAACAACTGAGCACCCAGCCAGCTGTGAGAGGATCTCAGGAAGCAAGATGGTGAAACACACACTGACACATCTTACATTTATTGACAGATTTATGTTCACAAGCACCTTGCAGTTATCCAGCAGCTAAGTACATCGAGATAAGATCACGTTAACTACAAGTAGGAGGGAGATTGCCCTTATTCTGTAAACTGATGAACCAGAAGACCTTCACAACACAAAATCTATTAAAATGCTATTTTTCAAAATTAAACTGAGTTCTGATTTTACTTGAAACAATCTGCTAGAAATAAGAAAACAGGGACTGCTTCCCTCCTACTGCCCCTGATTTTTTCCAATATAATTTCATAGGCAATATCACAGTTTTTCAACAGATTCTACAGTTTTCACAGAGGCTCTGCTTTCACAGCTTTCTGCTCATCTACGTATGGGCATTGCTGTAGCATGTAAGGCAAGAAAGAACCATCAAGTAACTAAAACTAAGAAGCTCTGTGTTAAGATTCAGTGTCCATCAAGCAGTTTCATTGTGTCTCACCAACCCATGCACAGTGAAGAAATGAATGTCACCTTGGTGTCTTTTACCAGAGCAACTAGATGCCTGGGTTGGGAGGCAGTAGCTAAACGCTACTGCAGTGCAGAGGGAAATAAAACAACTGGATAGCAAATTGTGTTTCAGCAGACGTAATATGTAGAAAGAGCAGTATCTCTTGTAAGGTGAATACTGCTTGGTATACAATCGTCACTCAAGATTAGAGTAAAATGCTACTGCAATTTGCCACACCAGTGTTTCACAGCTCTTACAGGATTTCTGTGAACAGCCTCTCACTTCAAGGACAGAGGTGAGAACATGTTTTCAGGTTTTTATTTGGGTTACAAACATTTGATTTACAGATGTACCAGTGGTCCACAGTTCTGCTCTGCATTACAAATGAGTCCATATTACTGAAACTTATTTAATCAGTATTTCAGTAGTCTGCCCATGCACTGGCATAATGTGCCTAGGAAGAGAGAAAGGCAAACATGAGGTACCGCCCCACTGGGGAGCTGCCTCGCTAGCAATGTAAGTTGAAAATTTTAAGGCTGTGAATCAGAATTAAAACATGGAAGCTTAATACTGGAAAAGAATCTACTGTAAGGAGACGGGACAAGATTATGTGATAAATGCCAAGCAGATATCTGACTGAATGAGTAGATGGAACAGAATTTGGTAAAACTCACTGTGGCATAGAGGTAAAAAAAAAGTAACGCTAAAGAGTGATAGAAAGGAAGAATTTAAAAATGGAAGAGAATAAAAACAGTAGCAGAAGTGCATGGTTTGAGGTAAAGAACAAAAAAACCCCAAAGCACCATAAGATACACCCTGGCTAAAGCAATAACTGTGTTTTCAGTGCAAATGTGAGACAGATACCAGAGACAAGAGCTAGCATGTACTTAGATGACTGGGAACCTTATTTAGGGTAATAAAACAAAAAACTACTTAATCGGGTGAAGAAACGAACCCCCCAAACCAATGAGTAAATCTGTCAGGATATAAAATATTTTCCTTCAAAGTGTTTGCAGTAGTCTAAATAAAACAAGTACAAAAAACTTTTTTAAAAAGTAGCTAGCAAAGAGAGGGTTAACATGACCTCATGTTCATAATAGCATGTTTTACTCCTTGGCACATCAGCATTAGAACCAGAGTAACCCAAAATTATAATTTTTTCCCACAGAAACACACAACAATTTCCAACATCTGCAGCTCTAATATTATACCAATGAAAAAGCATATTGTTGAATGCACTGTGTAGCTGTCTAACTGTACTGCAGCAGTGCAGATACCAAAATCCATGACAGCTAAACCAGTCTGAAGGTAATTTTTTTTTTTTGTCCTCAATGTTCTTCAGTCCCCTTCACAGTGATTCAGACATTGTTTTTGCAATAAGCAACTCAAGTGTCTGACATGACAACAGCATCCAGAAGCACAGAAGACAGAGACAAAAATGACTGATAGAAAAACAGAGAAGGAAAAGTGTCTAAGTAGAAAGTTTCTCTAATGTAACTGTTTAGTTATATTTAGTTGCACTGTATCAAACTAGCTGAGTTGTGACTTCATGAAGTTTAACTCGACATGATTTTTCTTTTAGTTAAACTGATCTGAGGAATTTGCATTTAAAGTAAAAAAGCATAGCTTTAATGACTGCATGCAGCTCTTTATTACTTAACTGGTAGACATTACTAATACTAATTAACAATATGAATTAAGAAAAGGAAAAACTTCTAAACAAGAGCTGGACAAGGCAGAAGAAAAAAAAGACAAAAGAAAAGTTAATTATATAGATGAGAGCTTCCCATGTACTGCCCTTCTTATTTCTTTGTCTTGTAAGACAAATTGGACAGCCACAAAAAGAATAAGCCTGCCTTCTGCTGCAGAAAGAAAATAAAAACAATTGACTAGATACTTGTGGGCAACCAACTTACCCCTCCTGCAATTAAAGTTTTCTTACTATTTAAACAAGCAACTATTAGTTTTGTAATATGTGCTGGTGGAAAATCAGAAAACAAATACAGTAACAAAGGATTCAAATAGAATGCAAATGAAGAAAATAGCAACGATAAGCAAACAGCGATACTAAAATTATGAGAGATTTCAACAGAGAGCTATGATGAAATAAGACACACATCTTGAAATAAAAGCACATTGTCAAAAAAAGTAAGAGTTGGAAGTAACAAATGAAGGCAAAAGAAATCCACTCATTTTAAATGAGTGAAACAGAAGAAAATGGGGTGACTCCTGAAGAGCCCCTATTTTTTGCTGAAGTCAAATCCAGGGAATTATAATATAGTTAACATTCCCTTTAGATTTAAAAATTATCCTACAAGGGAAATTAAATGCATTTACTTGAAGAGAGGCAGTTAAAAGCTGTGTGCTCTCTGCCTGGTTTGGAGTATGTGTTCCAAGGAAGAGGACATCTGTACAATTGTAAGAGCTGACTTAAGTCATCTGGTTTGAAAAGAGTCAACACACAAATATTACCTGAAGCACAGAGGACAAATACTTTCACTTCTAAACTTTGCTTTTCCATTAAACTGAAAACAAGCTGCTTTCCTTTAAAAAACCACAACAATAATAGTACTGACTGTTTTTCTCCTACATTACAAATATAAAGCATATGCAATGCACACAGCAGAGAATCTATTACTCAGCAGCTTCCTCACTGAAATCCGGTAGTTTCTTGCAATAGTCACTAAACACAGTCCTTTTGCTAATGAGCAAAGAGGGGGAATTGTACCAACCAACCCTCACTTGGGATAAACAGAGTTGCCAAGGTCATGAAAAATCTTGACAGACTATGAAACAGCCATTTTTCCATTGTTACTGTAACGCAGTTTTTGTCTATTGTAGCAGGCAGTACTCTGAATTTTATTTTACTACTGTTAGTAGCCTTGGCATTTATGGTGAGAGGAGGAGTGTCCCTACACCTTAGAATCAAAATTATCTAGACCAGTCCAAACACAGCGCAAAATCTAGACTTTTCATTTCAGGCAACCTACCGACTAAAGGCCTTCCCCAAGTTTACTCTCAGAACATACTCATTTTAGCTGCTGGTCTAAAGTGCTTTCGTTTCTGAAGCTCTGTGCAACACTGAAGAGCTATAAAATGAAATGGAGCACAAGGAACAGATTCAGGATTCTGGATGCACTGGCCTTTTCCTACAGAGCTATACCACAGTTTTACTACATAAATTAAGAATTCAGAGATTTATAACATCCATCCTTACTTTCAATTACAAAGCCTGGTGGAATATTGAATAGCAATATAAACTGTACCAGAATTACCAGGTAAATAGTTTACTTCTTTTGGCCATAATGGTAAAGAGAAGAAAAAAGTGCCGAGAGGTTTATTGGAAGTGCTCAATGCTTTTAGACAGTTTTCAGATTCCTAGCTTCTTTGATAAATATATTAATACAAATATGAATGCACAACAGATTATGACATTCATCACTAGCAACAACTGAAACATCTTAGCTTCTGATGTGGAGTCAAGGCTGGGAGGGAAAAAGAAGTTCTCTGTGCTTTTATAAATAGGATTTTGATGAAGAATTGAAATTGAAGACTGGATTTCCTGACTTCGGAGTGCATGATGGTCCTTCTTTTTTGAAGGAAAAAACCACACTGATATTATATACCAAAACCTACTATGTTTCCTCACCTTATAATATTACAAATGTTGCTTTAAAATTACAACTATGAAAATAATTTTATATATTTCTATGTTACCTTTTCAGAACACTATCATTCATCCAGAAAAACACTATATACTACAAAAATACCCCAGGAGTCAACTCTTAGAGAACTTTTGCCATGCTTATAAAATAGAGAGACAAAATACATTCAAGAATAATCAATGCAATCTCTTGGGCCTCTCAGCTTTACGGTTATGCAACATTTGATTAGATCAGTTTTTTCTCAAGTGTTACAAGGAAAACCAATTAAACATCAAAAGATTTCTGCTTGTCACATCAAATTTACTCTCATTGGAGCAGTATGCCTTATTCACTAAATATGTGTTGACTTGGAAGTCATCATGAACCACATTCTTAACTAATTACATCAACTGCTACAAAATACTGATTACTATTAAGAATCAGTAAGTTAAACACACCAATTATCATAGCCTTTACTTGCTAAGAGATGCCATTCCATCAAAAGCACACTGCACAGTTAGAAGTTAAAATTATAATGTTTATTCTGTCCTTAATCACTGCTCCTCCACCGCTACCCAAGAGATAGGAAACGTACTATTGTAACCACTAAAGTCTTGCACAGTGCATCGGTTTCCACAAACTGCACAGACCTTCATTGCAAAGAACGCTTTTCAAGGGAAGGCTGCACATAAACCACCGTATAAGAAATAAGAACATCATATTGGAAATGTTGTTATGTCAGTAAACACAGCTCAAGATGCTTCTCAGCAACGTATGTATTATGCCGTTTGTGGGATAATATCAAGAGATGCCTGGGCTTTAGCTTGGTGGTCAAAGGGATAACCTATACTAGCTGCTACAACTTGTAGTTGTGCACATGTTCTTTAACACTATCTATATGGCTGAATGGATAGTCTGTTTGCTCTAACTGAAATAAATTAACAAAAAAGTTAAAAAAGTGTTTTTAGCATAGCTTCTAATCTGTGTCAACTAATGGCAATACTGCAGTCAGATAGGTTTGGGGTTCGTTTTTCTAAAAGCGAAAAAAAACCATCAAAGTTGGGGTTTTTAAATCTGAATATTACATATATGGATATGAGCACAGAATAATACATAATTCTGTTTTCATAATTTCATAGTTTCATTGGAGCAATATTAAAGACTCAGAATAGCTGGCTGAGCCACTTTTGTTACATTTCAAGTTATTTATCCAGTAAACTCTTTGGATTTGGTGTCATTTTATCAGCTTTGCTGGGATAAAAATGTAGGATGGTCAAGTAATAAAAACTTTCATGATCTAGCAACTAGGTAGCAAAACAAATCCTTTAAAAACTATCAAACAAAGCTAAAAATAAAATTAGATATAAATTCACGTTTTAGACTGTGGTCAATTGAGGTCTAGACAAAACCCTATGTTTGTTCACTGCCTAGTCTCCAGTCTGCTCCAAGTTTGAAAAGGTAATTGAAGTCAGTCTGTAATTACTGGATTAGATACAGATGGGCTCCGTACATTTCAGGGGAGGAAAGAACTGGTTTGATTCATTTTATGATTGCCTGTAAGGTCGAACTTTTCAAAATGTACTTTCATCTGTTAAATGGTTTCTCAAAGTCCCACAGGGACATCTTCAATAACTGATGTTTTAAGCAATTTGGGTCTATCAGATCCAGTCTTTGAATGTAATACGCTGTCCATTTTCTAGAATTATAAATGCACATGTAGGTTAACTGCTACAACTCGTGCATATTTTCAAAACTATGCTGTTTGAAAAATGGCAACTTTTATTCAACAATGCTTATGCATAAATATTTGTAGAAATATTTTGGTTTAGGGTACAGAGTATCTTTAGAAATACAAATACATAACACAAGTTAGAAATGTCTTTACGCATAATTCCTTCCCATTTGTCTGAAGTTTCTGAGATTGCTCTCTTAGGACCCAATTCAACAATGTATGAATAGTCCAAATGAATTCAGTTCACTTCTTACAAACCAAAAAAGTAAGGAACATACCTTAATAAAAAAATCCTAAAAAGCACTTGAGAAGACTTCTTTTTTAGTACTGTATTGTTTGAGCCCTCACTTTTCACTCACAAGATAAAATAGGGAACAATGAGCGTTGAACCTTCACTCTGCTATGAATTTTTTGCAAAATCTTTGCTTCAATCGAATCAACCATAACTCTGCAACCTGTTTCAGTACAGTCAGGATTTCATCTTGCATCTTTAAATGTCTTAGTTAAAAGTTCAAATGCTCCACAAAGGATATCTAGCTCTGCTCTCAGTCAGAGACTGTCAGAGCTACCAAAATAGCAATTTAAAGCAGAAAACACATCACACAATCAGAAGACAATATAATAGTTTGGTTCAGTCTTAAAAGAGATAGGAAAGTTAAGTCCAAGCAACTTACTATTCAAGAGTTTATTTGCATTACAACAATCTTCTTGCTTATAAAATTCCAATTTTTTTGTTACAACATTCATTTGTGTTTAATCAACAACAACATCTCTACTGGCAACAGCCTCAGTCAAAGAGTTATCTTTGTAGGATCAGAGTTGTTCTGCCAGAGATTTAGTATTTAAGCAGTGGTAATAAGAGTAACAAGAAATATGTCAGTATTCTCTCCCTCTGTCTCTGAGTGTGCTAACGCAGGAGACTTAAGAGTATGAAAATTTATCTCATGCAATTTCCATGATTAACTTTTTATTCATATTGTTTCAAAGTCCTTCACATAAGGGACAAAACCTGAAGTCAGAAGCAATGACCACAAAGCCACAGCAGAAAGATGCATGATAACAAGAGTTACTCGTATGCCTGCTCCAGCAGAAGATCGTGCCTATCATCACGCCGGGCACAGCTCCCACTACAACTTCCAAGTTTCACAGAAAGAAGAAACTTCTTCCACTGTGTTTTAAGGACTGATTGATACCAATGTATTTGTTCAAAACCATTAGATCTATAAAATGTCTGCAAACAAACGATGGGTGTTTGCAATAGCAGCTTTTTTCAAAACAAAAACATCAGTAACAACCACACAAAGAATTTACTTAAAAGACCATTTTAAAAAACCCTGCTGATTCTTGTTAGTGTCAAAAACAAGCACGCAAATTTACTCACAAGATAAACCCATGTAATATTTGCATTACCTTCTTTCCCATATCTCTAATAGATGCTTTTAAATGTATTTCTATAAAATTGGAATGATATTCAGATTAAAATTTACAGAGTGCATGTTTAATTTAATAAGAATCCATCTTTACTTAAGAGCTATATAGAAAATGCTTATTTTCATTTATTGTAAGCAAGTTTCCTTCAAAAGATGTATATGCTTTATTTCCTCTACAAAATAAAATTATATTAAGTATTTCAAATGTATTGTGTGAACCCACAAACCGCTCCTGAAACTACTGCAATTTTTCCAATAAATTGTGAAGAAATTGTAAAGTAACACCCAGACCACAGCACCATGCATTCTGTATGCCGTAATAGCAAGGAAAATAAATACGATGTCAGAATTTACATTAGGTCACATTTTGGACCAACTAATTAACTCTTTGATAATATTTTTTCCTTTTTTCTTCTCCTTCATGTTTTGATTATCTCTAAGAAGTATTTCCCTGTATTTGCTGAATGCTCCTTCACATCATATTCAAAAACATAAGAAACAACAGCTGAGCTCTCAGAAGTATTTCACTTCTATACTTTATGGCTTCCACAGTGGATTAAAAATCTTAGGAACTGGAAATAACATCATTAAGAGAAATTTAGTGTATTTTATAATGAGCTAGTCTCACTCACATTATGCTTATCATTGCGTCTTTAAAAACAAAGGAAATATCCAATCCATACAGATGAAACTGAGTCAGTACACAGACTACAGCAATGTAGTATTAATCAGTGAGTACCTGACATTAATGACTCCTTCAGTCTTAAAAATGAAAAGTTATATTAACAGTGTTTGCACATCCATTAATCCTTTGAAATTTGTGAAGAAGAAATAAGAATAAAAAGCCATTAAAAAGGGGTTTCTAACTTCACAGCAAGTAACTTCTGTGGTAGATAACTAGTCGAATATGACTATTTCAGTTTAGAAATACATGTTGTTTCCTGTAAGTTTGTTTATTATTAAAAATGAAGACAGAACATTCATACATTCACACAGTTTAAGGTCAGACTGATCAGAGTCATAGGTCACTGTAGAAGCAGTCTGGGATCTGGAAAACCAGGATCCAATTCTTCACTTTGGTACAAAGTGGTGTCCCATATGTAAAAAGGAATTCCTGAGCCATCCCTATGCATTAACTCCTGCATTACTTGTTGAGTACCTTATGTATTTTGGAATATATGCACTTGACTCAGATTTCAAGCCATGTAAAACCTACCAAATCAAGGATCAGCAGAGTCACACCACAAATAACAAGTACTTTTTTTCAGCACTTATTTTTGCTTTTTTGTAAGATCCATGAACAAATTGGAGAATTTTCTTCTTGTGATCACATCCCCTAGCAAAATAGGGTGAAAAAAATTCTCATCACAAAGCAGATTTTTCTGACTTTAGATCATTTTCATAGCTCTTTTCTACAACAAATGAGAAACAACCTCCCATCACCACCATCATCTCTGAAAAAGTTTGGCATCAGAACTGGACACAGTTGTCACTTTGGTAGTGCTACGCTTTTCCTTTAATTGATAATTCCCCCTATGTTTCACTGAACTCACATCATGTGAAAATTTAACTTTATTTTGGTACTGACTCCTATGTGCAGTATTTACTAGGAGCCAAAGAAAACAAATTATGCCCTGTCATATCCACAATCAGAATCAATAAATGCCCTACTCACACATGCAAAGGCAACATCACACCCCAAAAAACTCTGTATATATGTAATAATCTTTCTTTTTATTTGAATGATCCTCCCTCAATTTAAGCCTACACAAAGGAACACTCTCCCTTGAACATTGCAGCAGAAACTCCAGTATGCATCACATTGTCCAGCTGAATCAACCCAAAAAAACCAATATATAACAAAGACAATTGAAGAAAGGAGAATTCTAAATTAATCAAAAATTTGTAGCCGTCACTTGAAAACGGGTATGAAACAAGGTTCTGAAAGAAGAATATCCCAAGAACACACACATCTGTTTAATATTACAAGCCAACTGTCAACATCCTAAGTGAAGTTTTAATTTAATATTTTTTCTTTCTTGATGTTTTACCTTTAGTCAATGCCTTGTGAGAGTATCAACTTTCTATAAGAAACTGTTAAATATAAAGAAATGTTATTGTAGCATGTTTATAAAATCATAGTTCGAGAACTTTTTATTTTTCTAAAGCCTGACCACAACTTAATTATCTGCAGGACATTCCAAGCTCACAATTGCAAGCTCCAGTTCCCAAGCAATTTTAAACAATATCTACTGTACAGGACATACAGTATTGGAAATACCACAACATGGTAGTGTTTCCAGAAGTCAGCATTAGAGCCTTTAGACATGGTTTTTATTTTCAGTAAATATTTATTTCCCTACTAATAATTAAATGGTTTTCATCACCATTACGTTTGTCTTTCACATGTCAGTTTGCTATCATCATTTATTTTTAATAAAAGTGAACTAGTTATAAAAAAGACAGATATAATGTAATAACATGCCATATGTTATATATAAAGTGTCATAAGAGTAAGCAGTATGCTCCTCCGCAGCTCACAACTTATTTTGCTTCTTTTCCAGGGAAAAAAAAAAAAAAAAAAGATTAAAAAACAAGAAGAAGAAGGAAAAAAACCACGTTAAACTGGAGAGAAGGTAGGGAGTAAAAATGAGACCATTAGCTCAGCCAAAAACTCTGAAAGCTGGAATTTCTTTTAAGAAAGACAAATCTCAAAAAGCTGAGGAATTCAAAAGAGTTTCTACTCTGGAAGAACATTCAGACCACCTGAAAATAGGCAAGAAAGAAAATCATAATGCAATTATGTCTGTATTTCACACATGTAAAACTTCTAGAACAAGTCAGGACTCCAAAAGTGTTTTCCTCCTCAGAATACCAATGCTCTGCAGAACACCTTGGTTTCAACACACTGCTGACAAACTCCCCCATCATCTTGCCCCTTCAGTCAACTTTCTCTGGAGATTGTTGGAGGACCCTGGTTACTTTGCACTCCCCAGCACACTGCCACCATGGAGCCAGAGTGAGGAGATCCACCACACTCATGGTGGGCTGCCACACAACCTGGTGCTCCATTCTCAGCTCCTCTGTTGCTGGCCAGGCCTCTGGTGTGTGTTTTATTCCAGACACCCCCACAAGTCCTGCAAAAGATTATTTCTGGTCTTCTGTATGTAGTGATATTTTACTTTCGCCTCTATTAAATGTTTGAGGACTTTTTTTCTGTTAAAAAAAAGCAACCATTGAATGACCATATTAGAATTCTAATATTCTAGTATTACTTCATATTAGAGCTCTAATAAACTTTTGAGTCAAACCAAGACCCCTTCTCTTATTTTTAATCATAGACCAGCAAAACATTTAAAATCTGCTGGATATCCACACACAACCTCCACTTACAGTAACCTGAAACCCATTTCACACTTGCTACCCAACTGAGACTTGAAGAGGTAGGAAACACCATCGAGTTGCACCATTTCAGAAATGAAATACTCAATTCAGAATCAGTGAGATTACATCCACATTCAAAACCATTTAAATGCCAACCAAAAAAGGAAATGTCCAGTGGGAAACATCAAGCAATCTATTTATAGTGGAAAAGCAAAGATTGAAAGGCAGCTGGATTAAATTTATCAGTATCTGTTTTGGGGTTGATTGGTTGGTTTTTCAAATGCTGGACAATACCAAATGGAAAAGGAACAGATTAAAATTTGAGCAGATGCAGTACATTTGCTTTTCTATTGCGCTCAACACCCTCCATCAAAAGAGAAGGCGGAGTCAGAATAAGAGGGTAAAAAGGGACAACAAACATCTCAAGACTGGTACCTGATCACCATAAAATGTCATTTCTTGGCAGACAGAAAGCTCTGACACAGCACCCTGAAGTCAGGAAACTTTCATTTTAAAGAAAGTATCCATCATTTAAAATTCTATGCAATTATATCACACTAATATTTTCAAGACTAAAGAACATTTTCCCAAAATCTCTGGAAACTATTCAAACCTCCAATTTTCACCCTTTAATTGCTTTCACTGCTGAAGCTATTGTAGAGATTTTAGTATTTGCTTTTTCTGTTAATATTTTCAAGCGTAGTGGTCTGCAGTTTCAAACTCAGCATATAGTTATATAATCTTTCACTGAAAAGCTATATCCTTTTGGCTGTGGTGAAACACACAAACTTAATCCACTCATTACCAAAAATCACAAGGAATCAGCTCAGCATTACAGCAATAACTAATCCTGATGACCAAAACCAGCCCCAATTAGCAAAAATACAAGCCTCAGTACTACTCACTGAAAGCAACGATTTGTAACCAATCTTTGTGAGAAGCTGCAAAATCTTTACTTTTCAAACAGCTGTTCCAGAGATTAAGAGACTTTTTGCTGATCACATATGAAGCCTACCTAGCATCCCAAATTACAGTATCTCCCCATCTTAGTAATATTTCAATACACTTCAGAGTTCAAAGCAGTTAACATATGATTCATAAGTTGTGTTTGCTAACTGTCACAAAGAAGAAAATTCCTTAGTCCAAGCCTAGATTTAGCAGAAGCTAACAGAAGTAGTACTTTTCAGAAGTTCAAGAACACCTCTCTCTGCCTCAGCTAACAAGCAGGATACACCATACACAAAGAAAATGAGAACTGCAGGATGCTGGGAAGAGTCATGAATAAGTTCTTCTCTGGGCTACTATCCCTTAAACTTGTCCTAGTCTCAGAAAAGAGGAGGCAGAGGAGAATCAGAGCCTTAAAGTTACTAACTTCCAGTGAAATTAGCTTTATTTTGGCCTCACTACCAATATTTGGTAAAATAAATCCCAACAGTTAAATCCCTAACAAACCACACTGATCTTCTTTCGAGTTTGCTTATTTTTAAGTTCATTTCTGTCCTAAACAAGAGATGATCTTAAAACAAAACAAAAATATATAGAGCGCAATGCTTCCAGCAATGACAGTGTATCAAAGTACTCAAATAAGCTGTTCTTACTCCCAAATCTTTGACTAAGAACTCAGACAAACAATAAAAAGCAGAAATGCATCAACTAAATTCACTAACCTGTAAGTATTAAGTTTCACTCTCACTCTTCCTTCTTCCATTTCCCTTCTTTTCTATTTAGACATATTCTATCATAACTTCCATATAATTTCCTGGTATTCATTCTTTTTCTTTACCCATCTTTCTACGTCTCACATTAGACTGTCTCTTCTCCAGCCTACATAATTCTATTTTCTTCCAGCTAGGCCTGCTCACTTTCTGATGCCCTTCTCTTCCATTGTATCTCTCCATCTTTCAAGATGCCACAGGACCCACCAGCCTGCCTCTAGCCTGCCCTCCTCCTTCTTCAGATGTCATACTAATGTAAACCGTTTGAGAAAAGAAGGAGGTTCTCTATGATAAAATTCAGCTGTCTTCCACTTCCATATGCACTACAAACTTCCATAAATTTTATCCTTATTTGTGGCAAGAAGACAAATCAAGAACTCATAGGAGGTGTCAATTTAATGGACAACCAGAGTCAGGAAAGTTCGTAGTGACCAGCTACATGATAAAACAATTCCTCCAACAACTGTAAGTCAGGAAAGAACCTCCCACAACCACCCTGGAAGGAGGTGAGGATGAAGACATCTTCAAAATGGGAATGGCAGCATTGGATACTTCTGGACTCCTCAGCACCGCAGGAGGTCTAGTTAGTCAAAACAAAACTAATAGGCAACCAAGGAAAGTTGTCTCTCAGGCCAACTTTCAATCCTGTTCAATTATATTCAGAAAATAATTCCCATGGAGTTAAGAATTTACTTAAAAACAAACAAACAAAGCAGGGGGACAACGACAAACATTTCCCAAAATGTAAAAGTTCACAACTCTACCCCCAAGGCCAATCTCTACCCTCATCACTGTTACTGATGTGAGTTTTGCTAAAACCAGAAATGTCAGATGAGGAACATTAGTGATTGGGTATTTAATCCTATTTCATTAAAACAAGGTCAGCATTTCAATCCTCTCCAAAAATCTTTAAAGCAACAACAACATAAAATCTTTCCTGCTATTTCCTTAACTAGCTTTTTATGTGTTTCTCCTCTACTAATTAAAATTCTCAAGTTCTTTCCTTTTCATCTCTCAGGCTAAATTTCTAATCAGGATGAAGGGAATGAGAAATAAAAACAATACATGCTCATAACAGAAAGCTAACATTAGCCATCATTTTCAGAGGGCAAGAAAGAAATCTAAAATACTAGAAAGCAGTACACTAATTCCTCATTTGAAAAACAATAATTTAGAATAGTATTTTCTGCCTAGAAATGTGCATGTATACAAGTACAAAACGCAGCACCATTGGTTAACTTTGACGATAAAAGTGACTGTTCGTAACTCTATGTGGTAGAAGTCAGAATTAGTCCTAATGACCTCAGCTGTGGACCCAAATTATTAGAATTTACCCCTCATTAAAAGTTAAGAAGTGAATTGAAATATCACTTACTGTTCAAAATTTGGCACAGTCATTAATTTCTAACAAAGACTGTAATTGGCTATACCATAAACAGTATGTATTTCCCTTGCATCCAAATATCCCCTCATGGGAGTTATTCTTATGTAAGCATTAGAGTCAAAACGAACGTATAAACTAACTTAGCAAATCATGTCAGAGTTTCTTAGTTTGAGTATAAAGTCAAAAACATTAAAGCACACCATTTTAACAATTTTTGGCCATTTCCCTCATAGCACTGGTTAGTATCAGCTATTCAAGTACAACAGAAGTAGTTCACTACGTGACCGTGCAGCCTTTGATGCGCTGCCTGTGTTCTGCCATGGACTTTAATGATACCACTCTCAGATACGGAAATCTTCAGGATTACGCCCCACTCAGGTCTATCATAGGCCTAGCAAACACATCCCATCCTATAAAAAGTTAATATAGCAAGCTGGTTATTTCATTATTTTGGATTTCTTGGTCTTTTAGAAAACTTGGATGTAACCGGATACATTCTGGAGACACCAACCTGAACTTGACTCAGAACCAGCAGCATAATAATTATTGTCATATTCCAATAAAACATTTCATACTTGGCATTTTTATTTTCCTATACCTTTTACTTTTAGAACAGGGGTATTACTCCCTGCATCAGCAGATTGGTACCTGCCTACCACTGAGGCTACTATACATCCAGAAGAGACAGTAGAAAAGCCTGTGGACCTCCCAGTCTGCAAGCCAATTCTTTTTTCTTATGATAGTAAAATGGTACTAAGCATGAGGAATCCTTTGTTTGAAATCTAGATCTAACCATCTACTAACATTTCTCAAACTTTTTTTCACTTGTAAACCCCCAGAAGTTTTCCAGGGAGGGTGCAGGCTTGTCTTTCTCTATCAGTGCTATGTACTGGCTACTGATTAGACACTGCAATCAGACCATTACACAGCTTCAGTGGCTGAATTTTATTCTTGGTACCTCTTCAAACAATCCCAAATAGTTTGGAAGGGATCAGAAAGTATGTATGTTTAATTGTGCTATATCATGCCATTCAAGGTGGTCCTATATAGTCAATTTGGGGAACGAGCTATTAGTTTGCACATTCCCCACGCTTTTTAAGGCTTTATTAAAGCAGTGACAGGCAAAGATTAAGCTACTGTAAAGCTGTAAGCTACACATACAAACACCGCTACCCCTTTTTTCTCCTATGAAAATGCTCTAAATACCAAACTGTGCAAAGACATGCAGGAAGATCCCATGTTCGCGACCAGGGACAAGGCATCAGCTCCACAGCTCTTCTAAACAGTAATGCTATTTCAAATTATACCATGAGCTGCACCCAAACAACGAGATATGTTGGACTTCTGCAGCTATGCATGGAAGTCTTTTTTACCGGGAGTATGTAAAATTAAAAAACAAAAAAACCCCAACAAGTAAAAAAGCCACTGCTAACTTGTAGCCAGAGCAGTATGCTACAGAAGTCTGGTGGCCTTGGAATTAAAACGTTTGCTCAAAATTTATATTCAGTGTCATTTGCTTTGGCTTTCACAATAACTAGTTTTGGAGACAAGTTTTACGTGGGGATTTTTCCTCCTCATTACATATTTTTACAGAGAAGCCAAACATATTTTTTATGTGAATACTGGCCTATCATAGCAATTTTTTTTGAAGAATCAGTTAATCATCCTACAGAACCCATACACAGAAGTTACACAAATAACAGATGTTGTAGCCTCATGAACCTGGCATCCTGATGTGTTCAATAGCTTCAAACAGGCATTTGATCATTCTGAAATTTTGCATGTAAAGACTTCGAAACATTTAACCTTTCAAATTTTCCATTTTCAAGGATATATTTTCAGATATGTCTGGTATTGCTTTTGAAGAATTCATGCTCCAGCACTTCATTTTTTAGCCTTTCTCAAGACCCTAAAGAGAGCATCCCTAGCAAACACAAAATTTCATTCATGGCTGCTATCAAGCCCACCAGGAAATTCTGCTTGATCACTAACCTATCTTTATTTCTGTTAATCAGCTATACCAGCCCTGATTCCATTTCTCCAACACGTATTGAACAGTCAGCGGGGATTAGAAGTTCTCGTTCCTTCAATATTTTCAAATAACTAAGAAGCATATTTTACAGATGCTATTCCCGATAGCTCATACTTGCCATAAAGAAGCAACAGAAAAGGCTCAAACAGTCGAATTTCCTATGATTGTCCTAAGACAGAAGTTCAGGTGCCAGAGAGCTTCCAAAACTGACAATCTTTTAAAGTACTCAACGCTGCAGGTTTAAGACCCCAGTAAAGCTGTGAACAAGGGCCACATAAACTGGGCCTATGCTGTATCTGAACTGTCACTTAGCACTTGCTTCAAGCCCGATTATTTTCATTTAAGTACTTTTGAAGAATTGTAATTCTTACCACTCAGCACATTAATCTCAAAGCTGGTACCATACCAAGGAACTAATGTAGTGGGTTTGCATAGCAAGGTTTTGGTAGCAAGGGGACTACAGGGTTGACTTCTGTGAGAAGCTTCTAGAAGCTTCCCCTATGTCCGACAGAGCCAGTGCCAGCTGGCTCCAGGATGGACCCGGCATTGGCCATGGCCAAGTCCATCAGAAACAGTGGTAGTGCCTCCAGGATCACTTATTTTAAAAGGTGGAAAGTTACTGCACAAGAGCAATTGTAGTGAGAGAGAGAAGAACAAGAATATGTGAGAGAAATAACTCTGCAGACACCAAGGTCAGCGAAGAAGGAGGGGGAGGAGGTGCTCCAGGTGCCAGAGCAGAGATTCCCCTGTAGCCCATGGTGAAGACCATGGTGAGGCAGGTTGTCTCTCTGCAGCCCATGGAGGTCCTCAGTGCAACAAATATCCACCTGCAGCCCATGGAAGGCCCCACATTGGAGCAAGTGGATGCCAAAGGAAGTTTTGACACCGTGGGAAGCCCAGGCTGGAAAAGGCTCCTTGCAGGACCTGTAGACCCACAGAGAAAGGAGCCCACATTGGAGCAGGTTTTCCGGCAGAACTTGTGGCCCCATGGAGAGCCCACATTGGAGCAGCCTATCCCTGAAAGATTATACTCCATGGAAGGGACTCATGCTGGAGCTGCTCATGAAGAACTGCTGCCGAGAGGAAAGACTCACATTGCAGAAGTTCACAGAGGACTCTCTGCTCTAGAAGGGACCCCACATTGGAGCAGGGAAAGAGTGTGAGGAGTCTTCCCGCAAGGAGGAAGGAGCAGCAGAAACATGCGACGAACTGACTGCAACTCCCATTCACTGCACCCCTACACCACTGGTGAAGAGGAGATAGAGACAACTGGGAGTGAAGTTGGGCCTAAGAAGAAAGAAGGGGTGAGGAGAAAGTGGTTTTTAAAAATTTGGTTTATTTCTCATTACTCTGCTCTGATTTGATTGGTAATAAATTAAATTAATTTCCCCAAGTTGAGGCTGTTTTGTCTGTGATGGTAATTGGTGAGTGATCTCTCCCTGTCCTTATCTCAACCCACAAACCTTTTGTTATATTTTCTCTCCTCTGTCCAGCTGAGGAGGGAGAGTGATAGAGCAGCTTTGGTGGGCACCTGGCATCCAGCTAGGGACAACCTACCGTAACTACATAAGCCTGTAAAAGTATGATGAAATGCAAACTTCAACATCCCTGTATACTACATTTTAAATAGGTGTAAAAGGCTAAAGAAAAAAACCCAAATTGCTGCTTTTGCTTTAATTTACCAGAAAGCACTAACTTACACACAATGAATTCTAACAGTCTTATAAATTGCAAGCAATGGAAAGTCTGTTACTGTTATTGTAGCTTTCTCGTAGGGAATCCCTCAACAATAATTTCTTACCTGGTCCTAATCAATATGTAACTGGGGAACAGGTGGAGAGATGCCAAAAACATTCATTACACCTCCAGCATTAGTCATCTTCCATTACGTATCAGCCAACCCAATGGTTGTAGAATGCAGCCGATGGACAAAAAAAAACCCCAAACCAAATAAACAGTGATGGGTCAACACTGGGGCAAAGAAAATCCTTTTAAAAGTTCATGGCAGTAACATCAATCGTTGATTTAGAAGAGCACCCATAGGCAAAGGGATCAGAGTTTACCAATATCACCAGCAACCTCTGCAACTAACGTTAGAATGGTTTTAGATAACCTTGTAACATCTTTGTGTTACCAACTTAGTCTCAAATACAAAAGCCTTCATCAAACCTCCGTGTCCACTTAAATCCACCTAAAATATCACATTAAGTTTGAGAATGCAAACAGGGACTTAATAACTGTATCTCCCACATGCAATAAAACTTTACCATAGATCCATTAGCCTGCTGCGCAGACAGAGCTTTCTTAGGAAAGAAAAACTGAATTCAATAGAAAACAAGGAACGATTTGCCAGCTACTTCTCCAAATGCTAGCACCTTCAGTCTTCCTTAAACACCACTTAGTCTATGAAGAAGACGAAAAAAAAAAAAAATTAACATTTCCATAGTCTTCAGATCCTACGGCAAAACTCATGGTCCTTTGAGGGAAAAAAAAAGAAGGAAGAAAATATACTACGTATGATAGAGTTACATCGCTTAATACAGTTCAGCCAAGTACTCAAGCACATTATTAAAGTGATACAAAACCTCCATGGGATGGGCTAGAAAGGAGAGCTTTGATCTACATCTGTGTCACCACTCAGCCCCACACCCTAGCTGTGCTGCCACACGTCTGGACCAGGGCTGGCTGCCACTCCTGTAGCTTGGAGTGCAAGAGACATCACCACAGCTCTACCTGCAAGAAGCTAAGTAAATCCTCCCAGAATATAACATTGAAAGCAGCAGGTCCATGCCTAGACTCTGCTTAAGTGTTTCAGTATTTCCATATTTGCATGTCAAATGCAGATCTTCAACTGAGGACTTTGTGTTGGTCTAGTTTGGAGAGAATTCCAAGGAGGTAACTGGAGCACGCCATCCCTGCACAGAACTACGGCTGGGCAATGAGAAGAAGATGAAGGCGAAGTTAGGCTTGAGAATGGCACAACTTATGAAAGAAAACCAAAACCAGGAGGAAGCAAACAAGGGAGCATTGGTAGTAGGAAGGGAAGAGAAAGAAAGGACTAGGAGTGAGCAAGAAGTAGGTGTGAGCCTAGTCTGAGGCTACAAATTATTGGGACTACATACACTGCAACTGAGAAGGAGAAACCAAAGTGCAGACAGAGACAGTACTGGAGGCAACGGGGCAGAAAGTAAAAAGCTTGGGAAGGAATGTGGCTATAAGAGTTACTGGAATGGAACCTAAAAACCTCAGATTTCCTCTTGCTTCCTCTGCTACCACAAATAACTGTGAAACACTTTGGTAAAGCACCCAAACACCACCCAGGGCTAAACCCTTAGAGGGTAACAACCTGCACTCAGCATCAGCCCAAGTGCTGGAGTTCTGAATGGCAGATTTAAAAGTTGCAGCCGTGTTGATGATGCAGACAAACACCAACATGAGGCCCTGTGTTAAAATTTCAGTCCTTTTTTGAATTCTAGGAATCTACACATACACAACTGTGTTAAAAATTAAACAGGCTGCCCTGTTCTTGGGTAAGACTGAAGGAGCCTGTTCTCTCCGACACTGCAGAACGTGGAATATCTTTAGTTAAAATCAGGAGTTGCAGTGGGTGAGAAAAAGGCAGATTTCATGAACAAAGGTCTTGAATGTCGTTTAACAGACTGGTCTGATTAGATAGATCCTTATCACAGAATTCACAACTGCAAAGTCACTAAAATCAACTTTTTGTAATGGTTAATAACTATATGTTCATTTAACAGGTGCCCAACTTGACACCCTTCAGGTTTCAAGGCCTCAAAGCAATCACTGAACTACTGAATATGAAACATCAAGTGCTATAAAACACATTAGCTTTTAAGTTCTCTCTCTCAGAGCTGGGTAAGTACAATGAACATACAGATGTGACATTAATATCTGTACTTGAAAACTAAATTACGCATAAGTTAGAACACGACAGAACAAGGTTACTTGTGCATTCTTTGTTTAGTCCTAAACTTGTATGTGTATTCTGTAAGCCTATCTCAGAGACTGCTGTGTTTTTCTGTTAGTTTTTCAAAATATGGTCCAGTACACTATTAAACATGTGTTATTCAAACCCTGCTTTGGCATCAGGCTTTCCCCCCCGCCGTTTACTCAACGTGGAACGAAATAATCTGCAACAAACTTGTTTTTACAGCACAACTGTGGGCTGAAGTCTATGACTACTGCTGGTCAGCCTTCAGCTCTGCAATTCCTTAACTCCTCAGTGCTTGTCTATTTAAGCTCTCTAATGTTCTGATTACCTTTGTACACGTAATTTGTAGAGAAGCGGCACTTCACAGCCATACTGTTTCGACAGGGGAAAACAACAAGCCTAAAAGACAGCGTACAGAGAGCAACATTCCAAACGCTTATGCTCACGCTGGCTATGTAAACGTTCTCTTACGTGGCAATTGGCGTGCGGAAATCCTCGTGGGAGAGCACGCAGGGCCGCGGCGCAGACCGAAGGCAGGCCGGGTCTGCACGACTGGAAGCGTCACAAGCGGGGAGCGCAGCCAGCAGAGCCCCCCGGGGCGCCCGGGAGGAGCCGCCGGAGGGAACGCGGGCGACAGGCGGGCTCGGAGCCCTCCCCAGCCGCCCCATCAGCCGCCGGGCTCCCGGCTCTCACGCTGCG
>VZZY01025733.1:0-41377 GCA_013400335.1 Eurystomus gularis | reverse complement strand
GGCAGGGGGTGTTCAAGTCTTGCGGAAGGGTTTGCCGGGCGGAACGGCCGCTCGGCACTGGGCCATCGCCGCCTGCCCTCCAACAGCTGCTTCGTGGAATAAAAGTTCTGTTCCCACGAAACAGGGCGCCCAGAGCGAGCACCCCGCTTGGCGCCGCGGCAGGTGTCGCCAGGTGGGGCTGTTACACGCAGGCGCCCAAGTTCTCAGCTGGGCAGCTCCGCCACGGGGGACAGGTTAATTGGAGGTGATTAATGCACGTTGGCAGATCTGCGCTGGGATCTGGCATCGGGGCGGCTGTGAGACTCCCCCAGGAAATGGCCGCACGTCTGTGTCCCCCGATTAGGTGGCCCGGAGCTGTACAGGTAGAGCAACCTTCTTAAGCCTGGAACGTGCAGCGAGGAGTTCTTCTCCGAGGGCCTCCCCTCTGCTGCCGTCCAACAACGGGGCAGTCTCGCCGCACCAGCACCTGGCAGGCGCGTCCCACAGGTACAACACAGCGCTGTTCGGCATCTGATCCCGAAGAGGGTTTTGTGAAATAACCTTTGCTGTTGAGGCAACTTCATTGCCGTGTTCTGTGCTCTACACTAGCTATGTGAAGTTGTACGGCACAGAGGGGAAAACTTTTGACCAAATAACCAGGGGTGGTATTATATCTATATGTGTATATATATTTATACGTGCCATATAATGCTCTAGGATCCAGCAGATGCAATGTAGTTTCTAACTGTGCTCTCACTGGCCGGAAGCGCGTTCCCTGAGACAGTCTCCACAGAACACAATTGCAAAATCCAGCCCCTCCTCAGTGGAACTTAATCAACCACAACAATTTTTCCTATCTGCCCTGGAGTATCAGGCTTTCTTCCCTTGTTGATGACTACTCTGCTTTCTGTCCAATCCTCATCAGTCCAGCCTTAGCTATAGATTAGTGGTTCCCTCATAGTTATGTTGTGATTACTATTCACTCATACTTTGTTATTATTGTTCTGTTTTAAATTGTGTGTTTATTGTGGAATGGGTATGTATTTCTAACTAAAGGAACAGACCGTTTTAAGTCCCTGTCCTCGGTGCTGGATTTACCATGAAAATATATTTAGGGTATTAAAAAAGTGGTCAACGAAGGAGATTAAACTTTTCATTCCAGGAATGCCAGCAGTATTTGCTTGAACCTTGAGCCAGATGCCTTTGCTCTTTCATGATTAAGAAATTCAATACAGAGATACTTGAGCAAAAGATGTATTTAATAAAGCTCTGTGGAATTTCAGGACATGGTTTACTGGTCATGGTAGTTGGGTTGACGGTTGGACTTGATGGTCTTACAGGTCTTTTCCAACCTGAATGATTCTATTATTCTAATATACACATAGTAAATCAGATACTTTCAAGTATGTTTCCTAAAATTGTTTTCCTTTTCTTTGCATTACCAAAATGAAAGTAAGCACACTTAGTAAAATTCCAGGAATGTCTTGATCAGACTGACATGCTCAGTTTGGCAGTCCCTGAAGACACTTCTGAGACATGTTCACCACTGCTACATGCTAGGGTAGTTTTCATATGCTGTGGTTCTGCCATCCTTCCAGTAACTAACACGCCACTCCACAAACATGTTATTTCATGGGCACTGGCACAGGTAACTTCTTGCCAATAGAAATCAGAAATTGACAGCTTGGCCCATCACAGTATGCTCCTGAAAAAGCGGGTGATAGAATTAACTTCTGGTTTTGTGCATATTCAGCTGTATAGCTTGTTCTGACATTTAATGAAATAACATTTACACTCCCTTGAAATATTCCCATTGAAGTTGGCATTGTATAAGAATCACAGAATAGTTTGGGTTGAAAGGGACCTTAAAGATCATCTAGTTCCAACCCCTCTGCCATAGGCAGGTACACCTACCACTAGACCAGGTTGCTCAAAGCCCCAACCTGGTCATGAACACATCCATTTCTACTTTTACTTATTTTTGCTCTATGTATGTGACCTGCAGTTACTAAAAACACCTCAAATCAGTAGTAGTAATATTACACAACCAATTTGGAACCTCAGCAGTGTTGTGCTGATTCAGCCATCATCATTTTATACTGCCATCTGTTGCCTGATCACACAGGCCAACACTGAACTCAGCAACATCCCCTCAGAAACCTTCTTTCAGACAGTCCTGCCATAAATTCCTGTGGGCCCAGCTCCTCCACTGTCCACTGTGGTGCCAGCATCGCCTGCTGGGTACAACAGACAGAGATGGCTCCCTCAGTGGCCCTTCACATGGAAGGACACCACCATGAGAGCTCAGCAAGATGCAACCAGCCCCAACAGAAGCCACACCCGAGAAGAAGCTCTTCTAACTAATTGGCTCCTGGTTAATATAATCCTGGCCTCACCCACCACCCCAACCACAAACACCTGGGTGAGGGTGGAGCCACAGAAACACAGGTGGGCCAGGCTCTGCCTCTGGAACATGAAGCCAATAGGAAAAACAAAACACTCTGCTCTGTTGTGACCCATCCACAGGTCAGCTCCAACTTGGGGCCCACAACTTGAGCCCCAGCACTTCAAGCAGTCTTAAAAATTCTGTTTGGGCACAAGGAAATAAACAGAGACACATTTTAAAAGAAACGCAGGATTAAAATTCCATATAGCTGATCTCATCTGTCAGAAATGGACTGGACAGTTAATCTGGCAAAGGAAAAAGTCAAAGTACCTTTTTAATGTGAAAGAAGGTTGCTCAAATGGTCTAACTCATTAGGTATATAATACCCAGTGCCTCTGCTGTAGAGATAAAAAGATAGCTTTGAAGATTATAACAGCTTTAAAATCAGTTCCTAAGAACTGGTGCCCAGAGCTTTTATTTGAACTTGATCCTGCTTCCTGTATACAGTAACTGCATCTACTCTGTAGATACTTGCACTTCCACAGCCACCTTGTATTTAAAGTTTAAAGCTTACTTTGGAGAAGATAGGTTTCAACAGTACATGCTGGAGCTTCCTGTAATTGCTAAAAACACTAACCCTGAAATGTAAGATTTTAAGGTTGGAGTAATATTCCAAAACACATACAAAGGACTACAGTCCCACCACAAGTAAATCTGTAAGAACACAAACACCGTGCAGTCAGTCATGCCTCAGCAGGAGCCAGTCTGGAAGAGGAGGAATTAGGAGCTGGCAAACTACAACAGTTTTGGGTGAAGTGTGAGGACAGCATGCTGATCATCAGATCATAGAATCATTTAGGTTGGAAAAGACCTGTAAGATCATCCTGTCCAACCATTAATCTAACTCTGCCAAGTCCACTGCTAAACTGTGTCCCTAAGCACCACACCTACACCCGCTTAACAAGCATGCCCAGTAAAATGTCCCGGGCAAACCTGCCAGTGAAAAGGAGTCAATGTTTCCCTGTAGTTATCAATCAGTGTGCCCATCGAAGAGAGGCCGGTGGGGTTCTCTCCACTCAGAGACAGGTAACTTCTCAAATTGTAATGTCCTTTTGTGTGAGAGGTAAACAAAAGGGATAAAGCTCCTGAATGTCTTATCTTCTAATGCACTCCAGCTACAAAGGCCCTAATTTGGCAGAGACAATAGAAAACTACATGTGGTCCATTTTATACCTTTAGTACTTTTTCTGGCATAAAACCAGTACCTTCCTTTATGTGATGGCAGTACTGCACACTGAACAAGATATCAAAAGGAAGGCAATTTGCTTACGGTGCATGTTTGTAATCAAGACAAATCAAAAGGGGAGAAGCTGTATTCGATGACTGTTTAAAGTTTTAAGCCCATAGCATGCATGCTTATTGCCTTAAACTCCAAGTGAATACAACTTTTGTGGATGTGTAAAGAAGTTTTCCTTGGTGTTTAGGACTGGAAGACAGTACACCCTGTGCAAAGGAAGTATGGACACTGTGTACAATGCAGCAAAGTTTTGTGAAATGAATGAATATGAGCTGCATAGCTATAAGCAACTTGCATTGTGTATGGCAACAAATACCGGCTGCAACAGTTCAATTAGCAATAACATCAGGGTTCTGTTATTCCTCTTGAAACTAGACCATCACACTAAAATTTACACCAAAAGTAATTTTAAAATTGTAAACCCCTCATGTAAAATATATTTTTGCCTTAAAATATATCTGTATATGTGATGTCTAACATCATATATACAGATATATGGGGAAAATGCAAATTTGGGGAAAAAAGACAACTTGATTTTCTGATTGTTCAGAAGCGTATATAATTCTTAGAGATGTTATGTGTAAAACCATTCTTTAGTTGTAATGTAAATCCTGACGTGATACATGCTGTCCAAACCACCTCATCAAAGAAGTGTGTGTGTCTGTGCGCGCGTTCAATGCAATTAAGCTTGAACTATGGAAATGTTCAAGAGCTGGCTACTGCATGCAGGAATAATTCTCAGGAGTGCTGATTCTTCCTCACGTGAATGGGAATACTGTCCCTGCTTTTGGACATTGTATGTAAAGAGCAGGTGAAATTCCAAGTGAGGAAGAAAATTGTAGGGCTTCATCAGAAAAAAATTACCTTATAGAGATGGTTTTATAAAAAAGAATGACCTGGGTTATATACTTAACCTATGCACTGAAGTAAATGTAATAAATGAAATACTGAAATAAATGAAACGTGACACTGAAATAAATGCAGACTTCAGAGGGTAAAATCTTCGGTTCTTTGCTCGCAACTCAAATTGTAAACCTGCAGATCTGTGTTTATCGTACAAAGCTTTGAATCTTATACTACCGTGTATATTAGGGTCTTTTGGCCTTATTATCACTACTGCTTCTTGACCAATCCAACAGCAGCAAAAGTTACAGCAAATGCATTTGTGCAACTAATAACTCTGTTTGCTGCTAGTGTTTTAAGAAGATTATCATCTAACTTGGAGAGCACCTGACTGGTGGATCCAAAGCAATGGTAGCTAAGAGGAAGCCTATAATCAAAGCTTTAGGTCAGATTCCCCAAAAGGAAGAAGAAGTTGAAAAAGAAGCTTGGTGTCTACATATATGAACAATTCTATGCGTTGTCTACCAGGCAAAAAGAAAGAACAATAAAAATTGAGATACTTTTTCAACAATACAAAATACACACAAAATAACAACAGGCATTGTTTTCTATGTGCTTGGATAACCTTAGTAGATAGTTGATGAAACAGCTGGACTACCTTCTCGTTTTCATCAGCAAAGTAATTTTTGAGAGCAGCCACTAAAGTATTAGCAAGATAATACAGGAAGGCTTGCACTGTTACTACCCCAAGCTGCCTGGAAAACCTTATGCTTTGATCTCTGGGGGTACCATTTACATTATATGTATTTTAGGTAAAGCTTGGTTTAATGCCTAGTACATTCACAAACTAGTTTGCTGCCCACAAGCTTCCCTGAACAGATAAACCCTTATAAATTGAGCAGCAGCCAGCCCAAAGGAATCTCAGTGCAGAGTTCTTACAAGTGTAATACTAAAGGTATTGAAGAGAATTAATATCTCTAACAACTACATATGTGGCTGTCAGCCTATGGGACCTTAGAAACAGGATATAATGAGAACAAACCAGACAGAATTTTGCAAACCACCACTCACCACACTGGATGGCAAGAGGATTTGGCTTGAAGATATATAAGCAGTAAATATTGTATATGTGGGATGCTCACATTTTCCCACAGGCTCTGAGTTACTGGCAGTAAGCAGAGCTAAAAGTGTATATGAAAGAGATCCTATAGAAATTCCCCAAGAAAAATAATGTTGACATACCCACTGTGAAAAGGGTAGGAAAGAGGTTGAAAAGAAACACTTTTCAGGAAGCATCCTACTATGAAGACTGAAAAGCAGCACAGACTCAGCAGTTCCCCATAAATAGTTCAGATTCCATTTATTTCTCAAGTTCATGGGTTTAGGAGTGAAACCAACCTAGCCGCTCTCTAGAATTCCAACCCCTTAATAAAATGGAGAAGAAAAAAAAATCTGAATTTATGTTATTATGAGTGCTTTAAAAGTAAAAGAGGAAAAATCAAACTGGCATATTTGTTCTGTTTCATTTGACGTTAACTGCAAGAACCCACTGATATGTCAGAGAAACAATATCTTACTTAATGCCTGAGTGCTCCTCACATTTATAGGGTCAGAAAGAACAATAATCCAAATCAAAGACATTTCTGTTGTTGGGATTTGAATCAGGCCCAGCATACGTCACTAGAGATTCTACAAATTCTTTGCCAAACCCATGAAGGACTGGAGTAATTCCATAGGTCCGTTCTGACATTCTGAGGTTAGGCAATGGCTCACTATCTGCTGAATATCATGCAGATTAGCAGTACAGTGGCTTGTTACAGTAGCTTTCACAATAAATAAAGCACCAAGTAAAGACACCAAATTAATTGGCATTGCAGTGCTCAAAAATAAGTCTCTTTACTTCTATTGCTTATGACTTTAATCTCATGTATGTTCTCACTATATTCTCCAAGTTTTATCACAGCTGAGCTGCCTAAACTTTTTCATGGCCCAGTTGCACAAAGCACTACTGTAGGTGCAAGGAAAAGGATGTGAACAGACAGCTTGGGCAAGAAAGGGACTGCAACAGCCCCAGCTTATATTGGTTTATTCTGTTAGTAAACAGACCGAAAAACAAACCAGCAGAAAGAAGCCAGGCAGACTAGCCTTACAGAGAATAATTTTATGCTCATTTTTACCAGCTCAATTTAGTAACTCCACAAAACCTGTGGTAGAGGCATAGGAACTACATATATATATTCTTGCTCATCTTGATAGAAGCAGGATTTAAACTTGATGTAAATAGGTGTTAGAGCACCTACGGCATGTGTACAGGCTGCATAGCAGCACTGTATAGAGATCCCTGAGCTGGCTCCAAGCAGGCTAGTGTGTCCGTAGCACACTGGATTCAGTGCCCTGAATGCTTTCGGAATGCCAGGGTGTAATCATATCCCCTGGTTTTTCAGCTTAGACTTGTACAAAGGCATTATTATTGCTATACAGAATGTACCTTACCTGATAGGGTCTTAGAGCCAGCTCGTTCATGTTGCTGACAGAGAGTCAGCGTCTGGGCTTTCCTGGTCATCTGTCTTTTCCAACTGATGAACTTCCATCTTAAAGCAGAAATTCTTCTTGTTAGTCCCTAAGGGGAAAAGAAGGAAATAATTGATACTCTTTAAATAATTTCAAATTTGCACAGTCTCAACTCATTCTCTAGCCACCTATACAGCCACTAGTCCTTTTGGCAGTGTGCCATTCATTCTAAGGGACACCTGTGGTGGGTGAGATGCAACCTTTTCTTGTGTGCCTACTTTCACCATCTAGTTAAGATGAGACTTTCAGATTAAACCAAGCATCTAGTTTCAAGGCAGATGATTTTAGGTTAGATGAATGCGATCTTTCTTACCATAGTACTGCCTATGATAAAAATGGAATATACCAAAATGAAATGATTCAATACTTCCTTGAGAACACTGGAGGGAGCTCACAGAAAGAGACAGGAAAAAAAGAGAATAGGTGGCAAGAAAGAGTTGTTCCAGTTATGTGAAATGTTACATAAATATTTATACCTATATATTGCATTTCATTTCAATCCATGGACAAATGTAGGAAAGAGGTATTTTTGTTGATATTAAATCTGGCAATATTTCTTTGTATTTGTATCCTGGCATCATTGTAACTTTCTATTTTGAACACATACTTAGAAAACATACATAACAGGCCTTTTCTTCTTCATTTAAACTGATGTTTATTTGAGTTCTCTTGTTTCTATTCACTTGGCTTCATGCTCTGCAGGCTGATATTTAATCTAAAATGAGGGAGAGGGACTTTGGCAAACTGTAGTTATACATCCCTTAGGAAAATACCATCATCTTCAGTGAACACAATATAATGAGGAGGTGTCCTATTACATAATTGAGGAGGCATTGTCTTTTATATGCATTCTGGTTCACTTTTCACACTAAATTAATCTTAATAAGCATCTGCTTTGAGTAAAGAGAGTTTTGTGATATTTCAACCATGACCTCTCTGGAAGTCCAAATGATTTCACTTTACATTTCAGACTGGAGTATCCTTTTGAAACATTTCCCTTTACTATAGGATAATCAGTGTGTTAACATGAGCTGATTAATCCCACCAGTCTAACACTGATACCATGGCTCTTGTGCCCGTTCCCCAATAACCTCATGGCTGCAAAATCACTGGCTTCTTAAAAGGGTTCAGGGCAATCCTACAGATTATATTATACAGAAGGTCAAACTTGATGATCACAGTGGTCCCCCCAGCATATAATCTATGAATCTGTAACTTAAACTGGAAGAAATACAAATAACTATGCAATAGCAGTAACTGAAGAAGTAAAACTAGCTGCTTTTAAGACAGAGCTTGATACATTTATGAAAGAGATTATATGTGCTGGTTGCCTGCAATAACTGAAGCATGGACCTGGTGGCCCTGCAGTCACTTCCAGATCTATTTTACTGTTTCAATTGCTAATCAGCATGCTCTCATGTTTAATATTTATTTTAAAACAGTTTTTGATACAGTTACTAGGATAACAAATTAAGGATGGATTTTAGCTTTTTAGAGAAAGGCTCTCTTTCATTGCAGATGACAGACTGAATTGAGGCCTATGAATAATGCTTGTGTTGACCTGCCAGAATATGCCTAAGCAGTGATGAATTCTCAAATACCCAGGCTGAGCTTATTCATTCTGAAGTCAATGGGAGGAAAGGCAATACAGCCCAGTGCTGAATCGGGCTGCATTTTAACATAACAGTGATCATATACTGTGTTTTCATTAAAAAATAAGAAAAGACTTTGCAAAAGCCACATTTGATTTTGTGACTGTGACTTTTGCTGTATAGTTTATCTGCTTAAAATTATACTACCATACGGTATGTGTTAAAGAAAATGTTTGAAATTTTCTGCAGTGTTCCACAGTTACAGTTCTCTCCTGCCCTAGTAGTTTGTAAGACTTGCCAGAGTTGCAGCTCAGGGAAGAGCTGGACTGGATGAATATGGGAAATGGAGACATTTCCAAGAAAAGTAGGAAGTGGGTTTGGTAATCTATTCAGTAACACGCTAAGGATCTGGTCCAATTAAAATAATTGGTAAAATTTACGCTGGCTCAGAGGGAATAAATACAGGACTAACCAGTTTAAAAGCAAGCTTTTTGCTTTCTGAGATACACCTCAGATGAGACAAAAGGAGATTCTTGTTCCTGTTTGTCATTATCAGTTTCATGGCACTTTTAATAGGCTTGAGAGTGGGAAAAGGATTGTACACCATCATGTCTTGGTCAAATTTCATCTCCAATGACTATTTTTCACCATCTTAATTTCTTCCTGTGGTTTCCATTACTTATAGTGTTGCTAGATTTTACTACCCCTGCTGTGTTTTCCTCGAGTTATATTTGCCTTCTACTGGCAGGTGACTAGCTCCTAGTATACTTTGCTGCCTTATGGAAAGATTTATGGAATTTTGTAGGTATTTATGAAACACTTAGAGCTACTTATTTGAAAAAGAGTTTGGAGATGCTGGTTTAATCTCATAATCACTGTAAATCTCAGTATATAAACCAAAAGCTTAAAGCAAGGGCATACTTAGTTTACATTCCATTGTAAGCTTTCCAGTCTTTTTCTCTTCTGCTCTTCTCTCACGCTAACATGAAGTTAAAGTATTTCTCTTACTAAAGGTTATTATTTATCATATCATTTTTATTTCTTTGCTTGCTTATTGGCAAAGCACCAGGAGATTGCTTACATAGTACAAGAAGCAAATGCTCACAGGCTCAGGGTGCAGTTATATTGTCTCTTCAGGTAATGTCAGTTCAGGCTAGTGCTGAAAGACAAGACCCATCCTGCCTGCTGCCGGCCTTGGCAGGCTGTGCCCATGTGCTGTCATTACCACTTGTGGTGCTACCCAATCAACCAGATCACCTTGCATTTTCTGTAGGCTTATATTTCCATCAGACTGGCCTGCTCATGACCACGAGTGCCAGCATATTTCATGCAGTGAGAGTGCATAACCAGAGCTGAGTTAGCTTGGCTACTACAAGACTGAGAGCAGAGTGCTGGCAGAGTCGTGTGTGTTTTCAGCTTTGTGAATTCAGGAATCAGGTACCCTCTGTGATTGCTGGCAGCCTATGGCCACTGGTGGACACGTGTTTTAGGAGCCTACTTATGAATTCAGTAAAGTATTTTCTTTCTCATGTTACTTAGCAAAATACCTGATTTCTTACTGTGAATTTAGTTTCAGATAGTACTAGGTTGGGCTAATTACTAATATTAATTATATCAGAGAGCTTGAAGACATAGGTTTCCATATGTACCTGCAGTAAGTATTACTAGACATCACTTATGAGAGAACAAAACAAAAGTTCCAATACAGTCAGGCAGCTCTAAAACCTTTCCATTGGCTCTTCTGTGATATCCATGCATGAACAACAAAAAATAAAAGGCTATCTTTTCTGTCCATTCATATCCTAAAGACTGTACTTTTCTCACTGACTTGACAAAATGAAGCAAGGCAGATGTACAACTGGTAAAAATATGTGAATGTGATTGGTTTTACCTGAAACAGGCCTCATTATGCAGTTTTTTAAAAGGCAGCAATAATCTTGCCTTTCATTTCAAAACATTACTTTGCTTTTATGACAATTTCTGTTTCTCATCTGGTTTATTGCACTAATTCCTTTTTGCATAACAGGTTTTACAAGCAAAATAGTTGACTACAGAATATTAAAACCTCTGACAGCTTCCAATTAAAAGTGTCAAATTCTGAACCCACTTGTTCAGATTTTTCACCACTTTTCTCTCCCTGACTCACAGTGAATCACTGAAAACTAGTGCTAAGTGAACACAGATTTTAGCATTTGTCCCAAAAATTGTTTTAAATTGTTGCATCCAAATTGCTAAACTTGTTAACCAGTCCATTTATACACATTCATTTCATTTATACACATTCATTTCATTTATACATGTATTTCAGTTATGCTTTGAAATCAAAGTGGTATAACCCTACAGATCCTCAGTCATTGTGTGAGGTGATCTTGAAGCCACGTCTGCAGTCAGCTCTTGTCAAAATTTAGCTAAATTGGTAAAGGATTGTTTAATCAAAACAACCCATTTTTATTGAGACACAAACATGGTCATAGCCTAATTGTTCACACTTGACTGACTTTATGACAGCTTAACTATTTTGAGAAGAAAATGTCTTTATGATAATATAACTGCATCCAGACTGAGGGATTATAACAATTTGATTTGTCCGTTTGCTTGTTTGTTGCTGTTTTTTTTTCAAGTTATTGATTAGGTCAAATTGCTGGGTGCAAAAATTGAGTGTAGATCAGGCCTCAGATCATGCTCTTATTAGCAAACCAAACACTGGTTTTGTTTTTGTTGCTGACGTTGTTTGTTTTCATTGCTGTCTGAATGAGCCTTTTATGGTCTCTGCCTTTGCCTGGCTGACTGCACCCGATTGTATTTAATTACATTTACTCAGTAGTTTTAGCCGGGATCCCCGGCAATACCTATGAAGTCCAATCGCTATTATTTAAATCCAATGACTCAGAATCAGAGAATTTATCTTTTACACAGTTATTGCCTAAACATCCAGCATAAACATGCAGAGATCTGGAGGACTTGTTCTGACTGTGCTGATTAAAGGCAAAGAGCAAGATGGATGGAGTCAGTTGTGATCAGCAGGCAACAGCGTCCTGCTGTGCTCCAGTCTCTGCCATTGTGCTGGGCTCTGGGTACCAGACTTGCCATGGTCCTCTCAGGTCTAAAAGGAAAGCGGGCTTTGTTTGCTTGTAAGCATCTGCAAACTGTTCTGACACATGATCTACCCTCTCAGCAAGGCCACTCATTAGGCTGATTATCACTTCAAAGTTTGTATTATCATCCATCTCTAAAGGCAATTAGGAATGGGTGGCTTTGAGTATCAGACACTGGGTGACACTAAGTGACTCATCTTTATTGATTCTTTTGTGAGCAGAGACAGTGATTGAGATGATAGGATTGCAGCCTACCTGCCCCTTTGACTGGTAAATACTGAAGAAAAACGGTGTGTAATTAACTGACAGTTAATATAGGTTCTGTTTAGTGTTCAGAAAGCACAATAGTGGAAGCTGCCCAAAAGGAACAAAGTAATGAAACTCCTTTGACAAGTTAAACTCTAAAGCCAACTGTGTAATTATCTGACAGTTAAAGGGGGGAGGGGAGGACTTGGTTTAGTATTTATGAGACCAAAGGAATTCCTGCGCCTGAACGATGGGGACAGTTACTAACAATAATCATAACAGCTACACAAAATATTTGTTTGTGCAAGTCTGGCTTTCAAGTGAGCGAGGCTTGGTTTCAGGGTCAGAGGAAGGCGTGCAGCAGCTCAGCGCTGTGGCCTGCCCGGGCACACGGAGCAGGCGTCCGCTGGCCTCTCTCTGGCCTCACTCTGCTGGGGCTGTGGCCCATAAATCAGTCACCGAGGTGCCCTTGCCAGAGTTGGACTTGCATGAAGGGGCGGCAGCCGGGTCTGCATGAAGAAATGCATTAACAAAACCGGATCCACCTTGGCTAGTAGTTGCATGTCCTGCTAAGAAACTCTTCACTTCTCCAGCACAGTTACAAACATTCCTTTTCGTGTAGTGATGCAAGCCTTCTGGTAGATCAAGTCGATCAACACTGAGGCAGTACAGAGGCATACTTACTGGTCCTCCACTGCAACACAATTAAGCCATATTCTCCACGTACACACTATCCCATGCTGCAATATTCCCTGTAGGAATAGCCTGCCCAGCAGCATTTTGAAATCTTCTGCATGAGCGTCACAGTAAACAAGGAAGAAAAGTCAAATTCATGATCAAATGTGAACCATACTAGTTTGGAAAAGTAAATACTTTGTCATTTTCTCCTGGAAGGTGCCAAGGAGAGAGTACTGACTTTTAAAGTTCACAAAGAAGGAGTTTTATTACTGAAATGAGCCTTCTGGTAGGCACTGAAGTTTGAAAGACAAAATCAGGATGTGCTGCTGGAAATGTCAGGCTACTAACTATCATGGAGTTTCAGAGGAGGTCCTTTCAGAGTCTTTACAGTGGCATTTTGTGGACTGAGGGCTGTTTAATATTGCCATTTTGTCACTCTGGGAGAGTGAGGGCTTCTTTTTTAATTTTGTATAAATTGTCAATGAGTAAGTAGTGTCTCAAGTTCCCTTGTGAACTGAGGACCTCAGAGCACATGGCAGACTAAATAAGCCTGAGAATGTCTCCATGAGGTGGGCAAAGAAAGGCAAGCATGGCAGCCCTGCAAGTTTTAAAATTTATATGCATATACAGCATATAAATGTAGACTAGGTAGCTTGCCAAAAGAATGCTGCTACATGTTTTCCTTTCCTTCTCTTGTGTTGACTTTCCATAGAGCTTTTCTGTACAACACAGAACTCTGGGGACACAGAAATGATGGCTAGGACTTTTCATTTTGAGCTGACGTAAATAGTTTCCCTACTGCTAGCACTGATCACATCTTGTTGGATATGCTCACAACAGGGATAAAAATTATCTGTAGAGTTTGTGGGGTTCAACGAAGACCCAAGTAAGGAAAGAATTAGGATGATGTAGGGAGCTGTAAGTTTAGGCATGGGAGGGAAGGTAACTCGATGAAGGAAGGGATTCAGTTAAATGGAATGGTTGAATTATCAAGAAATATCAGTATCTTGGGGCAGTGGGAGACCAGCAAGTCTGCGTGGATAGAAGTCTGAGGCATGTGTAGGCTATCTGCTTTTAGTCATCACGGTAAATAATGAACTGAATATGGTATGGCTGGAAGATCTCTGGATGTGTCAGCAGATGACTAGCCAAACACAAGGAAAATAATGCAACTGTACATGATCTTCCTGAAACTGCTGCAGAAGCAAATATTGTACTAAGTTTGGATACTCGTTCTCCCAAAAGAAAATACGGACAAGGTAGAAGTACAGAAAAGATCTATGTGAAGGACTGAAAATCCTGGTCTATTTAATTTATCTAAAAGAACCTTAAGACCATACAAACCCATCATTTATCAGGGAGATTTTAATCTATCAGACAAATATTCAACAAGGATCAACATCTGGGAACTTAAACCTGACAAATTCACAACAAAAATAAATTCTACATTTTAGAAAATTGTAAAAGGTTACACAAAGATGTGAGGTTACATAGGGGTGTTGTGGCTTTCTTTCTGGTTTTAAATTGGCAAGTCTGTCTTAATTAAAAAATAGGCCAGAAGGAATGCAATGATGTCATAACAGAATTATCTGGCTTGTAGAGTGAAGGAGTATTGACGAGATAACTGTATTTTTTCCTCTGGATTTATATCTATGAGAGGATAAAGAAAAGAGGAGCTAAGGAGAGAGTGAGATGTGGGAAAGATGCATATACTAGCAGCTTGCAGATGCTGCTGAAGCACAACAGATCTCCAGAAACCTGGCCCTGCTGCTGTTGGCCTGCTGTGCCTTTGGCAAGTCATGATGTCCTGCAAGGTTTTTAATTCCCCAGGCATCCTTTGATTACCTTATCTACTGGAAATAAAGTTATAAGATAGTGCTGCTTCTGAACAAAACAGAGTTCAAATCTCAGATACAGGTATTATTGCGATACAAAACCAGAAAAACAACAAAGGACTTTAACATGGTTTGCTTCTCCCTTCCAAATCACAGCCCAGTCAGGCTTTTGAGTCTTGCGAGAAATGGAGGATCAATTTCAAAGACTTACAGTGATACAACAGTTAAAATAAATCCGTATGAGAAATGCATGCTAGAACAGAAATAGCAGCAACTGGAAGAACTGTCAGCAGGCAGTAGTGTGTCAAAGGGAGCTAACTATGTTAACTTTAATTGTGTTAGATTATTTTATTCTTTTCAAGACTTTTTCTTATGTTACAGTAATAAGAGACAAATTCATATGATCTGAAGAATTTCCTTTGGAGATGCTGTTATAGCTACCCTCTTCCAGAAGTACACAGAGAAGTCAGGCAAGAGGAAGAGAAAACTTCAAGCATAATATTTTATATTTCATTTTTACCTCTGCTACTCATTTGTGAGGTCCATTCTACTTTCTCTGTCTCTCACTTTTACCTTCTTTCCAATTTAATCTGATCCAAACAAATTATACATGAACAGTCATTTTCATTTGGGTCTTGTTCACTGAGATACTTAGCAAACAATCAACTGACGAACAAGATAAGGACAGCAAAAGAAAGATAAGCTTTTGTTTAGACAGGGGAATCACAGATAAAGACCTAAGTAGGCCTGCACAAGCTCAAGAACCAGTGATACTATCTTATAAACTATGGCACTGTGGTTGCTTCCATTGTATTTATTTGCTATGCATACTCCTAAAGCCTAATTTAAAAATAATTTTAAATGTACACAATCCAAATGTTTTGGGGTTTTTTGTGGTTTGTTTTTTTTTTTTGTCCTTTTGATTGAAATTAAGAGAGGTAGTCTGAAAAGTATGTTAGTTCTTTTGAATCTTTGTGGGTTTAGTCTGGAAAAAGCAAAGCAAAAAAAAACCTATTGAAAAATATTACCTGAACTGAAAGGAAAAGAGGAAACAGAAAAGAAAAAATGTGAAAGTTACAATATGGGTCCACTCGTCTCATTAGGACTTAGTTTTATTAGTGGTATTGGAGAGTTGGTACCATGACTATAAATGTAGTGCTAGTTCTATGGGTAAAAACACCACCACAAGAGATGTGCTTTGCTTTCAAGCCAAATATTTTAAAGCACTTTATGAAGACTAGGAAAATAAGCCTCATAGCTTTCCTGCAGAGTAGGCAGGAAAGATTAAGTTCTCCTCACGGATGGGACCAAGCTACAAAGCGATCAGGTGACTGGCCTGAGGTGAAGCGGCAGGTCCAGAGAGGTGGGGAATGGAAACCTGACCTCTTGACACACACCTCTGTTCCTCAACCACAGGACCTGTACTTATTCCATAATAGTCGGCGAAAAGTAATAGTCTCTAGATGAAACCCATGGAAAATTGTGGTCTCTGAAGATATTTATTTGGCACCTTTCACTAGCACTGAAGCCACACCATTATTTTTTAAAAGTACACTCCTATTTAAAATACACTGAAAACTATAGCGATTCATTTATTCTGTGAGAAAATACATGTATACAATTAGAAACAATAAAATGTTTAACTTGATGAATGAACAAAATATTTAATTTGATGAATGTGAACTTACTAGCAAGTTTTGCTGAGAATATACATTTAAATGTTGTTTCATTGAACATATGTGCAATATATATTTGCATTTAAATGCTGCTTGAATATGTGTATTGTTATAAATATGGCTTCAAATTGTATTTAAGTATGGACATAAGGATTTTTTTAAATATAAGGAACTTAGAACTTGAGTCTACAGTTTCTTCATGTCAGAGAAATAGATTTTTTGTGAGTTTTTTGGGGGTTGACTTTGTGTATCTGAGGAGATGTTTCTGTCCTTTAGTTTGTGTCATACAGAAGCTTTAACCCACCACTTATACAATCATCTTTGTGCAATGAGAAAACTGAAATTTCCTACAGATGATCTAAAGAGTGGAAATACATGCCAAGAACCGTGCTGATTGAAGCCTTACGCTGACTGCAAACACTTCACAATTGCCGGGACACTCCCAGCCAAGGCACTGTCTGCGGACACAGGTGTTCACATGCTTTTTAAACAACTGAAAAGAGATGCTGTGCTTGTCTGCTCTTATACTTGTTCAGAAGATCAAAGCAGAAGCAGACAGAAAAATTTCCCAACATTTTGTGCAACAAAACTCAAGGATAGTCATGTAAAATTTGGCTGCTGGGGAGCAGATCAGTGTAGCTGATCAATACAACACAAAAAAAGAGAAGCGAGGGAAAGAAGTTCAAGGCATCATGAGGGGGAATAAGGTATAAATCTGAATGCAGAGGAATGAGAGTAACTAATGAAAGGATTCAAGGTGCCTGTAGTGGATACTATGGTCAACACGGTGGATAAGAACCATAGCAGCACTATTTTGAATGGGCAGATGGTATATAGAACAGACTGGCACAGCTGGAGACAGGAAAGGAGGAAAAGAAACAACTGAATGCTAGAGAAGCCAAACATCAAGCAAGGAGGTGAAGGGAAATGTGAGCCACCAGAAAGTCATGCTGTGGAGACATTAAGGAGAAAGCAGTAATACATTTTAGCTGTAGTTTGGATGTTTGGAATGAAAGACAGGGATAAACTGAGGAAGAAATAAAATTTCAAAGGAAAGAAAATAATTCTTAAATCAGATCTAGATCTGGCTCCAGGTTTCAAACATCCTCTGCTCTGGAGTTTTGGCTCAGCTCACAAAGGGAGGAGCCATTCAAGACAGGGTTCAGATTTCAGTCACACTAAAGATGCAAGGTTTTGGTTTGACACCATCTTAAAAGAAAACTCCATATAAAACAGCTTGGAGTTAGGTCTATATAGACGCCAAAATATAGAGTATTATGGTGATTGATATTTGTTTGGGAGTCAAATTTGTTCTGCATGAAAAAGCCAGGGAAAGGGTTCCTCTTCTCTGATTCACTGAACAGAAGGTAATTGAAAGATCTCTTTATGGCAGGATTTACGACCCCTGAGCCTCAGTCGTTTTGAGTTAAATAATAATGCATTTGCATCGTAAGTGTATCTAATTTGAATTTCGCTTCCTGCCTAAACACTTTGAAAAGATGCATGCCTTGAGGTGTCTGCCTGAATAAAATTCCTGTGGAATTGAGGCTAACAAATAAAGTATGTCGTGGTGCGTTAGAATCTGCTCTGCCCTGGAGAATAGCTCCCTGATAAACTGTCTGATTTATAATGACAACTGCTCCCAGTGTTGTATACAAGTATACCTTACAGTAATGGGGAATTAAAGAGGCTTTCATGTGAACCAAATATTTAGCTTTGAAGTCAGTGGGGACTGAGAGAGCCCAGCACCTCACAGAATTAGTCCCTTGGGAATTAACCTTTTCACCTTACTATAGAGGAAGGATGAAATTTTAAGAAGGGATTTCAATGGTGTGAGTGTACTGAGTAATAGGAAGGATGAGAACTCATAACAGTGAGTTACCTCTTACTTCAACAAACACTGGGATCATTCTATGAGACTACGTTACTTTCTTGGCACCTTATCCCCACGAAGACTTACACAGAATTAGTTTTCATAGAGAATGTAGCCTGTGGTTCTTTGTCAGAAGCTTGGCCATATAAGAGCCTCAGGAAGGGACGTTATGTTTTCAGTTGTGCTAGCTGAGCCATCAGCACCACATCAGTTGTGTAAAAACAGTAAGAGGTTTTGTGTTTTCCTGTGAGAGACTTTCCATCTGCTTTTTGCCTTCTGCTCACTGTTTGAATTAACAAAAGTGACCATGGAAATCCAACTCATCCTGCAGTTTCTCAGTCAAAAGTGAGCACATTTTCCCCAGGTATTCTTTTGTTGATGATGATATTAAAAGTGACTTCTAAATTGGCTGTTGCGAAACAAACAGAATCTGCCATTGAGAGAAAAGACAAACTGCTTATAATTAGTTCTGGCAGCTGGAGGATGGCACTCCTGCTGTTCCTGCTGCTGGCACTGTAAAGTACAGCATGTCACAATGCATGAATTATCTGAGGTCAGCTCTTCAACACACCCAAATTGCTACCAATTATTTATTAATTAGTATCATGATGGGACTGCTTTATGGGCCCTATCAGTCCCCTTGGAACAAATAGTGACTAAGAAAGGTGATTAGTGATGAGTAAAAAAGTTATTCTAACGACAACCTCATATGAGTCTAGTCTTGAAAGATACCTAATGCTTCCCAACTCATCTCAGATGGTCTTCTCAAGATCTCCAAATGCATTTGAGTTGCATGGGAATATAAATCACCTGTTGCATGTTAATATATTTTTCATGACTAAAATTTTGCTATGTAAACATTCCTGTCCAATTTTATTGTTTTTATTATGTCTTTCTCCTCCAGCTCTTCCTCTGAAGGTTTAATCTACAATACTTTAGGAGCTGCATCTCAGAAGCTGTGTAGTTATAATGTTAAATAGTGCTATAGCTAACATCATCTGCCCTCTGAAACGAACTGAAGAACTTAATACTGCAAAGCTTCCCATGCAATTCAGAAGCTAAATTACTCAGAATGGGGTTTAAAAGAACAAATGCAATGAGAGGGGAAGAGAGATGCAGTTTATTAGCTGATGATTACAGGTGAAGAATGAGTGAGACAGAAAGTCTCTAATTCTATTGAAGTGCCAGTTTAGGAGCCTAAGTCCTTATTTACAGAAAACCAACACCATCAGCATATACTGCACTCACTGTAAACATGCACAAATAAATACATACCTAATGCGTATCCCTACTGCGGTGACATCTGGTTGTGCAGAATAAAGGATGTGCAAAGTTTGTCAGATTGTGAGAGCTTAGTATCATTCAAGTTTTCCAGAAGTCTGAAGTCATTGTGAATTGCCAGTTGTAAAATGTCTAAAAATACGAGATTATAATGTCTAAAAATATAGTGAATAAGAGGCAAATGTATTTTTAGGGGATGAACACGTGGATTTTGTCCTGAAAGTATTTTGTAGTCTAAGCCACAAGAAACAGACACTTGTATCTTTTACATTTTTCTAGATCATTCCTCACTGGCATATCAGAGGACCAGAGTTTGAGAAAAGCTCAACACCCACCTAGACAGGTAAGTGGGATTTGCATATCAAAAGTGCTTGGCACACAGCAGATCCCAGGATAGAGCTTATGGGGAGGGATTTTCTTCTGTCAAACAGTGCTGAAGTCTTGAGGATCAACCACTCATTTTGGCACAAAAAGAGTTAATGTCTTTCAAAGGACCTCAATTCTATATGTGGGAATAAGTAATTGACAACTTAGAGCAATTCACTAGGTCACTGTCATCTCTATTTTTAAGTTTGCTTCTTGCATGTTTTGCCACAAAACTTCAATGGCAAGTCTATGCTGTTCTGCCTTAAACATTTTCCAGAAATATTTCTTGGAAAAAGAGATAATCTCAGTCATAAGTCATTTAAATCATAGATGTTCATTATTGTTTCAAAACAGCTATCTCAGGGAGGCTTTAAAAAATATATTACCACTACTATATGCAATAGCTGTAATTGTATTTTTGGGTCTATAACCAAGAGAGGAGGTTTATCAACCTGTTCTCTTTCTCCAAATGCATCACAGTCACGCTGGGTGTTGTCACAAGCAAAGAAGGCCAAAGGAAGAAAGAAGGAGGGAGTTTTGGAGACAATAAGCAAAAAAAAAAGGAATTTTCCAAGTGAGAAAAGAGCATTCCCTGTGTGGATTCCACTTCCCTGAAAATCAGGTTGCTTTGTTAGGTACTTTAAAAATGCGGCTGTTCTCATGTTTTAACACTGAAAATTTCAACTTTAGCATAATTTATCCTTCCATCCCCAAATCTGCCTCCTATGTTGATTTATCATTTAATTATTACTTTTTAACTTTAATGATGTTTTTGCTTAGAAGGGGTAGTAAGAATTGAATAAGGACTTCAGCGTATGGCCTGCTGAAGACAGCAAATGGAAAGGCCCATTATGTAATTTTGTCATTCTTCTATTCATTATGCTGAGTTTGCTTTTCCAGTTTTCAATTTAGTTGCTATTTGGTCATGGTTGTGCTCTAGGATGCGTTTCCAGGGAGCAGTTAGGCTTGCAAATGTGTCGTTTGACCTGACGATTAAGAATTACATCACCTGAGACATTTCATCACAAAGAAATGTCCCAGTGGTTGTAGCTACAGTCTTAAGAAATGTCTTTTTAAAAACAAATTAATTAATTACTGTAAAGAAAATATATTTTCTGTGCTGAATTTTTTACTTTTTCTGAAATATATGTGTGAGCAGTTCAGAAGGAGTATCCTCCATCAGCAAAATTGCACTGGCATTTGTTCATATGTACATTATAAACAAAAAAGGTTTGGTGTCTCTGGTGAATGGCGACATCAGGCTTGGAACTGCAATGTCAGCACAGTCTTCCCAAATAATCTCCACAGGCAGATTTTCCACCCATGAGCTATATTTGATCTCCAGTAAGCTGATGTTAATCCGAAGCTACTTTTTCCAATACTTTCTAAATTAAATGGAAGAACACATTCTCCTGTGAGGTTACTCACAACACAAAGTGGTTTTCTACAAGCATCTGTTGTCCAAAACGGTCTGAAAGAAAGCTTCATTATGTTGTGACAAACACCACTGAAGAATGGAGATTTTTTGGTGATTTTTATAGAATTTGGACATTCATAATTAACTGTTCTGAACAGGATTATCATCTGTGCCTTATGTTGTAATGTCTTGTACTTAGAGTGCAAACAACTCCGTTAGTCATTCCTGTGGATTATGGTTCATTTACCTGAGGTCCCCATTTTCCAGCTCTCTGAAGAAACCATCTAATCTTTATGTCCACTTTTAGGACATGCTGCTGGACACCAGTGTGATGCAGTATCTGCCACACTACATCTCACAGTGATCATGTTTGACTAGACATACTCAAGGCACTAGGATTTATGGCCAATTCCTTCAGACAAATGTAGACTGAGGAAAAAGTTGTATGACATTCCTGTGGTTTTGATGTGGCATGTCAGGCATGCTTTGACTTCTCAAGCACTGTGTACATTGTACCACAAGTAACAGATCCAGACATGAGAGGTAACCTGCTACTGATAAGACCAATATTAGATTACTTTCAGAGGATACAAAGGAAGAGCCACAGAAAGAAAGGTCCTGCAAGTCCTGATTTTTTTTCTATGTTGGATGCAGTAAAGTTAATGCATTAGTTCTTAGCAGAACCAATACAAAATCTGCCTTTTCCCTCAAGAAAACAACTTTCACCACAACCACCCTCAACTGAGTAGAAATTTAAAATATGTGACACCCTTCAGAAATAGTAAATGAGTAGGTAAATGAACATTTTGTTTCAGATGGGGCTGTGCCATGTGATTTAGGACCTCAAATTAGGTTTCATGAAGTTGGTTTTTGAAAGACAGTAGGAATGGAAATGTTGATATGATCTCTGCTTATTGTAAAGGGAATCGTTTTGCATTTGAACATACCTGTCCAGGGTTGTGAGTCCAGTGTAACACTCTAAGTGTGCCTGAGAATCAGACTGTGAACTTAGACAGAAAACAGCTATAAAAACAAGGAACACGGACTACCCTGTTTTCCATTTGCATTTAACTCAAGTGGAAGGAGATAATAAGAAAATTGGATTAAAAAATGTTTTGGACCCAATTCTGTCTGGCTTTTGTGCCTTCTTGTGCAGGCATGTACTAAATTGTACCTTCCCCAAAATCTTCAGAGAGACCAAAGTTAGTCCACAGAAGCTCAAGAAACAATTTTCATGCTGCAGACTAGGGGTCAGAAATACAAACCCTAGGGTGTGTATGGTCTTGCTTGACACAGCTCTATGTAGTGCTTTTAGACTGACTTGTGCTCCTGGAGAAGGAGCCTGTGCATGGCCACACCAGGTAGATGGTTACCCCTACAGCTGCTCTTGCCAGCTGTGCCTGGTGAGCTCAGAGCTCTGACAAAGATGGCCTAAAATGGCACCACCACATTGAAAGCTGTGGCTTCACTTTCCCAAAGCTTTTTGTACTCTTTTTCGGGTGTCTAGGGACCAAAAGATTTTCAAAAAAGGTCTGCAACTGTGCTCCAACTATTTCACAGAGACTGAAACTTCTGTGTTCTTTTCTTCCTTTCACATTAACAAGGTTAATTTGGAAGGAAAACCATGAAGTCCAGAAATATCTCCCAAGTAGTTATGAAGATCCAAGGATTTATTAACAGAACTGGCTCATTTTCTTACCACAAAGTTTCGTCCTATCAGAAAGTGTAATTTTGTTGATCAGAGTCTGTTTTTTAATGAGAAAATTGTTGATTGAAAGTTTTTTACAAGAAAAATATGAGGAAAATATGTCTGATCCCAACATAAAATTAATTTTTTACATTTCAATTAGAAATGTTTTACATTTTCTGTTAGAAAATAAATAAAAGCTAGTGTTGTTCCTTGAAAAAAAAAAAATCTCGTTACTAGAAACATAGAGAGTTTTTCCCCCCCGTAAATACATGAATGCTGTGTTGACAACCTCCCTATAAACATATATCCTTCTCTTATTTACACTGTCACACAAAAGCATTGGGACTGACAGCTCTTAAATCTCAGATACGTTTCTGAAATGCCAAGAAGACGAAATGTAACCGCATCCTGTTGAATATCTCTGGGTAGTAATGACACTCTGCAAAACTTTGAGAGGATATGTCCCTATTAATTAACCTCTTTGACCAGCTTCCTTTTGTTTGGTGCCAGTTGCCATATGGAACCTCTAAACTCTTCTTTGACCATGGGTAGAGAATTTGCTTTGTATGCTGCTGTTATTTAACTCAAAGGTAAATCTGAATGTTTTCCAAAAAGATTCTTTCAAGTCCTGCTCATTAACTAAATGCATATTTCAGACATCAAGATAAAAGTAATTATCAATTGACAATTAAATGTAAAGCATTTAACTGATGCAGGTGAACCAGAATGCTCATAATAAGAATAAGTCTGATTTTTTTTTTCCACGAAGCCTGAACTGAATCAACTATTTTCTTAAGCAAATAAATACATAACAATGGTGTGCCACCAGAGGTTTTCTTACAGAATTTTTAAAGTCCTTGGCATTTTCACTTGTCCCATTTCTCCCTGACTGGAGATTTATCTTCAGATTAGTGTTCTGTCAGTCTTGTCTCCATCTCAGCCAAAATGCAAAAAAATCTGTAAGTCGCACGAGAGCAAACCTGTTTAAGCCCTAGGGCCTGATGTCCTCCCTGCTGAAGTCAGTGAGAGTCTGTTAATTGATTTCAAAGGGAGCTGGATGAAGTCCCAGTATCAGATATAACCGTTTGGTGAGTTTTTGGGGGATAGAGTCTGGATAAGCAGCTAAACATTTGATTCATTATCTGAACCCAATTGAATTGCCAATGCAGAAGGTTCATCCATCATTTCTTTCTGCTTTCCAAGTTCAGAGCTCAGGGATTTATCTGCTCCTCTTTCATCAGTGAATCACATTACTAACGTGATTATTTAAAGCAATGCAGAAGCAGAGCTCTCCCCAGCGCTTCTAGTGAAGTCACTTGCAATATGGTAGATAGAAGATACTGTTGAAGGAATACTGAGCACATCTGACATAAAAGGATCCACTGACTCTTTTCCTCTGGTTTAGCTGAACAGAGGCTGTGCTGTCTAATATCACCTTGGCAGTCTTGGCTGAGTATTTAAGCAAGGGACTTCATACAATCCCTAGCCCAAATCCCTTGGAGTCTGGAAAAGTTCAGACCACTAACTAAGTTTTTACTCCAGGTTTCAGCATTTATACACAAGAGCTTTTCTAACAGAGTAAATTCTGGATTCCATTGTCCCATTTTTAGTAGTTAGATGAAGAAAGAATTATGTTTAAATGATACAACTTGAATTGCATTTTCAGTGAAGTATTTGTAATTTCTGTTTGTACATATGTGTTCTGATGGTGATCCAACATTTTAAGGAGCTTTATGTGTTTAAAGCACTGTAGGTCACCTTTAATGACCAATGTATAACAGATGAAGATGCTGTTTCAACTTCAGACCTCAGGGGTCTTCAGAGACTGGGGACCCTGGAGTCTTTTGGGTTGGACAAACCAACAATCAACTGAGGCCACAGTTCCCGGCCCCTGCCACCCTACCTTCAAAGCATCTGTGGGTGCTTTCACACTGCAACTTCCTCTTCCATAATCTGACAAGGACAGTGTAGCCATGGGACTTTTCTTTTTCCCTCTTTTCTTTCCCTGTTCCTGATGCCTCTTTCAGCTTTAAGGCTGCTACACAGTTGTCAGAAGTCTGGCTTCAATGGTCTGAAGGGAGACAGATACTGATAAATTTCCTTTTGATCTCTGCTCTGCAAAACCACTCAGTCAGAAAAAAATAGAGGGGTCTGTGTGTGTAGGGGTTGGAGGATGTGAAAGGCAAAAAGCACCCTCTCATGCCAGAGCGAGTATAACTCCCACTTCACATTAGATCTGAAAGATGAATATAAAGAGTTTTGTATACATTTTGCAAATCAAGACAATGCACTGTAAGAAAATGAAGCCAATGAGTAAAATGGGGGTAATGATACTGATCTCCTTTCTAAAGTGCTCTGAGATCAGTTGATGAAAAGGGCTGTACAGGAGCTAGGTATTATTATAGTTAGATCATTGCAATTGCTTTCCTCAAAACCTTATCTTTTTGTTGCATATTCATCAGGATCAGTGTTGAAAGGTTACAGTTTATAACAACTACTTTGTTATACTATAAATGAGACTGAAAAAGAACTTTTGTTTTCCTGGGGCTACAGAATTTTGCACGTATCATTCGAGGATGCATATGTACAGTTGTAGCAGGTGTCTTGCACTCAACTTTCTGTATCCACCCTGATCTAAGGCTAAATTAAGACAATGCGCCGGTGATCTGAACATTGTCAAGTGAAGAACACAGAAAACAGAAAATGTTAACCTTGGTTATGCACAGACAAACAAAATCATAACAATCCAGGAGCCACACAACTGCATTAGGGAGCACTATTCCCAAAACACTACTTGCGTCTCAGCAGATTTAACTGGCTGAGACACCACATTGCACTAACACAGCTACCCAGCTTTCTGCCTAGAGCAGGCTCATAAGCAGCCATCTCAAAAACAGGGCAGGGCACACCCATGTCTATTGCATCTGTGAAGCCATATTCATATGTTCCTTTACTCAATGAATCTCAACGTTGGTAGAACTGACTCTAATCTGTCAGAACTAGCAAAGGTGGAAAACTTATGGGAGAATAAAAAAGCTGAAATGATAATACTCCAGTAGAATTACTAAAGCAGCAAAGGGTATCTCAACATGAACAAAGATCTGAGAAAAATTACTCAAAGTATTAATATAAAATCCCAAATTAGCTTCTTCCCTACAGTAGCAACCTGCCAGTGGGAGACATGTTATTGTGTCCAGGGTATGTACAGCAGAATATGCAAACAAATTCAGGAATGGAAGTGCAAAGAAAAAATGAAGGCGAACGGAAAGTATTTTTCCTGACAGAATTACATTATGCATTCTTTAATGTATCATCATGTATTACACTTATAAAATAGCTGGTAGTTATAATGTGCTAATAAAAAGTGACAGCAAAATACTATCTATGGAATGTGCAGGTAAAACTAACTCGGCTCATATATGGTTCAGCAAGGCCTGTACTACATTGTTTCCAGTTTAGAATGAGATATGTGATGGGCCTTTTTTTCATTTCACCACAAAATCACACAAAGTAACCATATAGCTACACGTGAGCCTTCCAAATGCACACAAACAGCAAAGCCTACAGGTACATGCAAAGGTTCTGGCTGGGATTCTGACAGGGTCTGAAACAGAGCACAGTGAGTGTTAGTAAAGGACTTCCCACAAAGTTTCTATTTCTTGCTGTATATTTAAAAAATCTTTTTCTTACAGCTTTGAAATTAAGATGTCTCAATGACTCAGTGTAAATGTTGCATTTCCAGTGATCCGTGAAAAATCCTTTATGTTTTTGAGTGAAATAGTTTTTCCAGAAGTTTACAAAGCCAAAGTACAAAAGTAGTTTTATTACCTGTTAGGATTTTACAGATCATGTCACAAAATTAATAGTGAATGCATCTGCATGCAGTTCTTAAAAGAAACCTCAGTTTAATAGAAGCATTATTGGGACAGGGATGGACTTGCTGTTTGTTTATAATAGCTATAAGAAGTCTTTCAACCCCACTATGCAGGCAAGCAGCAGTCTCCAGACTCAAAACACAAATTCAAATAAAAATAGTGAAGCAGTTTTGCTTAGGTTGCACAAGCATGGATAGCTATGTATGTGTAGAAGATACTTCAAATAGAGAGGTGGAGCAAAGCTCAGAAATACATTGAAGACATAAGAAGAACCAATGCTAATATATGCCCTAGGAGAAGTCTACAGAGTGTATTATTGGTTGGGTACTGGCTGGAGGATGTATTATTTCTGGTAGCTTGCATCCTGATGGTTTCAAGAAAGCAGGAATTTCTTTCTTGGAAATAAACTTTCTCAGAAATAAACAGAAATAATAGTCAAAGAAAATTTACCCCATCTGTTTCTCCATCCAATGGGAATAACCTATGACATCTCTAAATATGGCTAGTTGCTCAGATCAAAAAGAGTAACCGTATGTTTTTCACCGTCATTAATTACAAAGAAGAGTAAATTACTGAACAAGGCCTTAAATTTAAACAATTCCAATAAAAATAAGAGTCTGGTTTATTAGCAATTGTGTGCATTTAGATACAGCTGAAATTCAGTTAAAGCCTTAAGGTACGGCTGTTATTGAAATGTAGTGGTGCCTTAGCCATGGACCAAGACACCAGTGTGGGAAGAGTTCTGTGAAGAATGGATAAAAATCACAGTCTTGCCTCAAAAATCATTTAAAGATAAGACAAAGGAACAGTTTCAAACAAATGAGTACAAGGAAGCTAGGCAATATTGGATTAATTTATTAAAAAGTAGTGATAGGGAAAGGTCTCTGCAGGCTGGTAATCTAGCAATTGCCTGATTATCCACAGACATCAAGGAAAGAGAAGACTGAAGAAGCTGTTTCCTGTCAACATTTGTGGATAGTTCCTCCCCAGCAGGCAAAGCAATGAAGGTACTTGCTTTAAAATTTATTATGTGAGTATAAACAGCTGAGAGCACCATTATTTTCGTGTTAATATCTGCGAGACAATACTTGAAAATGAATTAGAGATACTAATCAAGATAAAGATACATAGTCTAAAGGTTTGAAAGGACTTTTGCAAAAGACTTTCTACCTTCTTTCAGGTAAAATACAAGAAGTGTTGGCTGGAAGGTATTCTATGAGGGAACTAGAGGAGGTAAACTCAGTTTTTCATTCTGTGAGTTTGTAAAGTAAAAAGTAAATAGAGCAATTGATGGAGAGACAAGGGTGGGGAGGTGACTGTGGCATAAACTGAAAGGGGAGAGTGACAAAAGCTATAGAAAGAGTAATGGATAAATGGAAGAGGGTGATCAAATGGTGGGATGAAGCTCTGATGAAGAAAACAGAGCTCTGAGAGGAAGAGCCACTACAGCATCTCTGCCTCGAGGGAAAAGGAGGGTTGGGGGGAGACAAGATAAACAAAAAAAAGCAGAAGCATTTGCTGATTTCCTCTCCAAAGATGCCATTTGAGGAGAGAGAGAAATGGATACAGGATGATGGAAAGCTTCAGGAGTGAGTCAGAGATGTGGAAAAAGTTACTGGGATTAAGTAGTTTTACTCTGAAGACTGCTATATAAGGAAATGGCAAAACTGGAGGAGAAAACCTATCTGTGGTGCAGGAGGGCATCTAGGCCACCAAGTCATCCTGTGCTGTGCAAGGTCAGGAAGAGAGGAAAGGAGCAATGGGAGAGTTAGAGTTCTGCTGTCGGCAAAGAGATAAAAACAAAATGAAGAGTGGAGGACAGGGAATCACAGTGACAGGAATTACTGAATCAGCGAGAGAAGAGAACAGAGTATAAGCGGGTTTCCTGTGAGTTTGTTAGTCAGGCTTAGAGGTTGTTCTGGCCTCAGCTCAAGAAGCGGCTCATTTCTGTGAAGCTAACCACATGGTCCTATCATGCAATCAGTCAGACCTTTAATTATTTTTCTCTGAACACTAGCTCTCAGGCACGATTTCTGTAGCACCTTTAAGAGGTCAAAGTTAAAGTACAATGGTTTGGTAAATGGCCATTTGTCGCTATTTGCCTGGTCCAAAAATGTCTCAAGTAATACAGTTAAGTTTAACTTTAGAAACAAACTTCTTTCTTACATCAAAACTTCATAGAAATGCAGCAGAGAAAACATGCTTTAATAATAAACAGATAATTAAAACCACTTGAAACAAATGTATGTGTTTTATTAGTGACTAAAATCAATGGTATGTTGCAATTTAGCTATGCGGGCTGATTTAGTATCATGTTATGTACCAGTTACATAGACATGTGCTACGGGCTTAGTCATAAAAGTGTGGAATGCACCACTAACAAATTCAATTTTTTGCCCTTAACTACTCACAAAACTCCTCTTCTTCTAATGGGAAACTACACATCATCTCTTACAAAGGGCTCAGTCAAAAGGAAAGCCGAAATAAAGACAGTCCTTAACGGCCCACTGGACCCTTACTAAAACTATATATTTTGGGTGAAAAACAAAGAAAAGGAAAAACAGTTACGAAAGTTCACCCCCATTCTTGGAAGAAACTGCTGTTCTTAACAGAGTTCAAATATTGCAATGAGATATCCATGTCAGTTGGAAAAGCTGAATGTGTCAGTGTCTAAGAAAATGCTGACAGATACTTTTTCTGTCCTTCTGGTTAAAGAAGCAAAGCGCATGGCTGGCTCAATAGCATGGTAAGGATTTCCCTCTTTAGCTTTGTATTAGAAATGAGATTTTCAGTCAACTCACTTATTAGGGCAGACATCTGAAGAAATAGGCTTTCCTTTGGAATGCAATGTCACTAATGCCAAGAAAATTAAAGCATAGACATTTTCACAGATACATGTGCAAATGCCTAGCCTTGGCCTGCAGCCATGTGGATCTTTCAGCTGCCGCGCTGCCTCATGGGAATTGTAGCTTGAGTGACTGGAGCCTGATTCTCCTTCACTGGCTGAACTTCCAATATAAATGTCCTTGAATACACTGTGTCAGACAATTCCTATGATACCTTGTCCAGTGAGCCAGAAGGGAGATGTGACCTTGTTACCTCAGGGAACACTGACTTCAGAGGTGAATAAGACCTCTGAAGTTTAACTCTAATGAAGCATTACAGCAAACGTTATGCTAACATCAAATTGATTCCAAAGCAAAATGTATGGCTAGAAGAGACCTCCTAGATGTCTGAATACTGTCCCAGCAACATTTCATATAAAGGCACTGCATAGCTTGTCATAATTCAGGTATTATCAAATACTTAGATTAAGACAGATTCTTGATTCTACAGTGTTTGCACACTGGTCACAGGCCCTGTCCTTCCCTATAGACCACCTTTTTCCATGGGAGAAACCAAGCTGTAAGTTTATGAGCAGTTTGTGAAAGAAGAATGACTTTTATTTTGCCTTAAAATGTATTTGTAAGTTAGAAATCTAATAGCTTTGAAAAATAATTGCACAGGAAGGGATCACCATGGAAACTAGTCATCTAACTGCTGTTGAACTGCTGTTTTGGTGGAAACAAGTAATCCAGAGCTACCCATGCACTTGAAAATCTGTGATATCATCAGTTACTACAAGTTTACACTGAGATTGGTCCGCACACTTCAGCTAATTCAGACCCTCGGTATGCAAAAATCTATATTGACCCAAGAAATGTCAGAGCTGCTCTCTTAACTTATTTAAGAAAACTAAGCTTATTTTAGCAAAGGTTTTTACCAATGCAAGTATATACATTTCTAAGTATTTAAAATATATTTAGTAGATTTCTTATGTAGGGAAGGTATTATACTTACTCAGTTTCACTTACATTCAGATTTCCTCAAATATATATGTGGTATGTCTGAAGATGATTATAAGTCATGCTTACTCTGATGTGGACTATATGGATACCTTTCCTCTGAGTATAATGTCTGTTGAGGCACAACAGCATGAATTAGAGCATAAGGAGAGTTAAAACTTAAAATATTTAGAGTCAGTATCTACTAATGTGTGAGATGTGCTAACAGGACGGAGTGTAAATAAAGCGTATTTAGCTTTTACATAGGCAAAAAGTCTGAACTTAATCTCACAGGATGGTGATGAGGAAGCTCACAATCTGCAGCATCCATGGGGAAAAGAACACATGTTGTTAAAACTGCGTTATAAACTTTGTATTGCTGTTTTATTGGTTACTTAGGTGAAGGAAGGAATCCCCCTAAATGCTAAAAACATTTGGCAATCCCTTGTGAAAAAGTTGGAGTGTAATCTGTATGGCATTGACTCCTTTCAAAATGCCAGTATTACTACTCTCTTCTTAATGGGTTAGGTTTTTTTGGTTTGGTCTTTGTCTTTGAAATAATCATGTTCCAGAGAATGCCAGCAGTAATAAAACAACAACAAAAAATCCCAGTCAATTTTTTTTTAAAGGCTTAAATAAATGTGTTGCAGTGAAAGCTAGTTTCATGCACTTCAGAAATTTATTGAGCTTAGGGGACCGGTCAAGTTAGCCTTGACATTTAATTTGGTGTTTAGATGCTGAAATCATGGACTCCACTTACAAATTTTGCTTAGGCAGCTTTTATCCAAACTTTGACTAACAAGCATTTTGCATGGCAGCAGCAGAATCAAATCCTGGAATATCTTGCCTTTCTGCTCCTCAATGCTTTCATTGTTAGTTCCTGTGATATAATGGTTACCAGTAAGACTGATAAGGAAAGACATTTCCTATCTCACAGCAGAAAAAGATGAGACAACCAGTAGCTAGAGGCTCAACCTGTGTTATGAGAAAACCCACATCATGCACTGCTTGAGATGCAAAGGACTTGAATCTGAACTGTGGAGACAGTGTCCTCCAGTTCAAGCAACATCTACTGTGCACAATCTCCTCTCTGCTGGTGGGACGATGGAGGGAGAATTACAAAAGCACTCTTTAGCCTTTATCAGACAATATCAAAACACCTACACTAACAATTTAATTTAACTTAACTGGCTGTTTTCTGAGGTAGCATGAACATGATTCTTTCCTCCAGCAGAGCTCTGGGGCAATAGTGTGCAGCCAAAAAGGAGTACTGGCATCTTCAGCTTGTCCTGCTATATCCATGCCCTGCCTCAGGCTTCAAAATCCTCCATGAATGGCTCCATCGTCTGCTTCTTTTGAGGTGGGTCTTCTCAGTCTTTTTTATAGGAGCCGTTTAAATCCATTTAAATAATGATAATAAAAAAGTACTGGATCTAAATGCTGAACCTTATTCTCTCGTATCCCATATAATGACTAGCCTAATATGGGTTACTCTCCTTCTCTTATTTTGGCCAAGAATTGCACCTTCGTTAGAAGTGGTGCAAATAGCCCACTGAGAAGTTTTGATTTTAACTGACATTGATTGAAATTGACATGATGGGAAATCCCTGATGGACTCTAGGTGTCACGTTTGCTTCATAGGCACTGAGGATTTATAATGACTCAAAAGCAGAGGAGCTCACAGGCTGCCTCCAGGAATTGCCAGATGATTATTTTTCAGATTACTTTTCTAACAACAAAAGGAACTGAACCTCACACTCATTCTCAGTACACCTTTTACTGAATAAACCCAGTGGTAAGCAAGTTAGAATGAATTCATAAGACATAAAACTCCCAAATTATCTTAAATGGAATTTTTACTGCCAAAATGAGGTACACTGTGGATCCCATAAAATCCATACAATAATTAGGGCTCACTCTTACATAAACAACCTTACGAACCCAAGGTAATGAACAGCAGTATGAACTAGAGAGTGAGTTTGGGAATCAGAATACAGAAGCTGGAACAGTTTTACACTAGCAACGTAAGAGAAGAACTAAGCACTGCAAAGCTTTCTAAAGCGAAAGTGATCTTTTCTGGACCTTGAACTCATTTCTATTGTTACTGGTTTACATATAGCCAAGGAATATTAAAAGCAGTTTTCACTGTGCAGAATGGAGTAATATGCTTCCCAGTCAGGGTGTTAATGCACCTGTGCAGGAGAGGAGGCTAATATATCACACACATTGGCACATATGTTAATTAATTTGCCAACAATGGGACAGTTGTTCGGTTATGTCTCTTTTCTATGAGCTCTTTCTTTTATTTTTATTTTATCAACTGTTTAGTATGACTTGAAAAGAAATTTGTAGGGTTAACTCAAGTGTTAAAAGTTGGATTTATTTGAAGAAGACTCTTTTTAATTATGATGTCTACTAGTAGTTTTTGAAAAAGCAGTAATTCCCCTAATACTTGTGGCATAGAAATGAAAATACAGAAAATCCCTTACATGGAAAAAATAATAGACAGTATCAAATTCAGCTGAAATTAACTTTACAACTTATGATTACTGTCCTTGGAAAATACTTTCAAAGATTCAACATACTAGTTAGACTAACATCATCTAGTATTTAAATCAAAGTACATTTTAGTAATAATGTACATATATATAAACATTATAGTAAAATAAGCTTTTATTTTAAAACACTGATTAACAGTTTGACATCTGAAGTGCTGCAGTGGTTGATATGGTTTTGTTTATGTTTCACACCAAAGAAGATTTGTTAGACTAAGTTGCCATGTTTTTTGCATCTGGATTTTATGATGTTTGTCTTTATAATGGCTGTATATAGAACTGATTCCAGTACTTGGGATTCTGGCTGAATGTAATTATCTTAAGTGCCTAGAAGATGAAAGTTTATTTGCTTTATACTGGATTAAAGTGTAAGTAGCAAAGGTAGCATGAACAGACTGTGTAAGTTACCTCCAGCTATTCAAGTTCCAAAGATCTGCATACCAGTAAAGGACAGTGGTGGCCAGGAAGTCTAGAGATGTTTGAATTTATTAAATTTGCTATAAGAAAACATCACATATGTTCACGGACTAAAAAGGTTAAGTGAAACCACAACTTGCATAATGATTTGTCTGATCCTATTTCTTCTCAGAAGTTTTATCACAACACATATTGTACATCTATGCTTGCAGCTTGAATAGTGTTATGGGTACATAAACTTGCTGACAGGTTTTTCTCACCTTCTGCACTGAAGAGCACAGAAGTAATTCTCACTGTCCTAAGGGCTGAAGGATAAGAATAGGGAAATGTACAGGTGATTCCTGGCATTAAATTCTACTGGTTTATAGAAATCATTAGTGCAGGAAAGTAGACATCACGCAACCGATTGTTACGACCCAGACACCGGCAACCTAATCTTGCTTTTTATAAATCATATGTTAACGTGCAATTGTAGCTAACTAAAAATAAGATTAAGATGAAGTCAGAATGCCAAAGCAGTTCCACATGGGAAAGATCACTGTTGATTGCTAGATGTTGAAAATACACAATAAGATAAAAACCCAGCCTTGTAGGCAGAGGCTACTGGCAGATGGAGCACTTATCTTTTTGAAAGAGATACACATGCATGCTTGGATGTTATTCTTTATTTACAAAGGCAAATTACATCAGTTTTAACATGCCTGAATTCATGTAAAACACATGTTATCTGGTAATTGGTTTAAATTATCTCTAGTACTCTTAAATGTTGGCTTATTTATAACTTTGGGGTTTTTTCCTCCCCAGTTTGATATTGGAGTAACCTGTAACTTTTGCACTATATGCAATGATATGATAAGTGAAGCAACTGCTAGAACCCCCAGTTTATTCTCTTTCTGAACCTCTACAGAGACTCCTTTTTTCCATTGAGGTAGGAAGCTGATATTGCTCAAGAGCAAGACTGCTTCCTTTGACTCATTTCTGCTGAAATTGAAGGCATGTAAAAATGCATGGAGACAGATACAGAAGCTGTTTTAAAGTCCAGCTTTCCTGATGACAAACATTTTTACAAATTCCACATTTCAATTTTGGAGGAATGTAATGGAAAAAAATGGGCAAGATTATGTTTATGATGCAAGTCCAAAGATATACTTTTTTAGCTTTTAAACTAGAATAAATTAGTAAAAAATATTTTTTAGCAAATATAATATTTTGAGTAAGATTCTAAGAAACAAAGTAAACCAAACAAAAATGTAAACATTATGTTAAACATTACCGCGACAGATACATTAAAGTGTATTTTTATACAACTTGATTTTTATGGAATTTTGTGTGTGTGCCTTTAGTTGCAGCTGCCATGCTTAAGAACGTGAAAGCATCAGTCCTTTTGGCTCCTTATGCTGCACTGGAAAACATATTTCCTCTTCTTTAACACAGAGTGTGTCTATATCAGTAAATAAAACAGGCTACAAACTGTTTTTGGGCCCCACAGTCAAGTGGTATGACACAGCTCACATCTTTTATGATTGAATTCCCCCATTGGAATCAGGAGGCCAAATCCAAACTATCTGTTGACAATGGTCATTGCCTCAGATGCAGTTTGGGAGATTGTATTTTTGGCACAGGCCAAAACTGTCCCAGGTATTATACTAATAATTTAACATCATAGTTGATCATATGCCTGCAACCTGGGCCTGTGCTTGGTTCACAAACACAGACATAGTTCTGTAGTTTTCATTGTAAAAATAATGTATACTTACATATTTGTCAATCCTCTGTACTCTGTGGATGCGGCAGTTGGTTGCCAATAGCTTATTTAACTATTTTAAAAGTAAGAAATAAAATGTTAAGCCTCTGAGTGTTATATTGCACTGCAGATCAAGAAGTACAGGTACCTGACTTGCTCCTCATTTTTCTCCACTGTTAATATTTTACAGCTATTTTAGGGTGTGTACTCAGGAGATGAAAGAGCCTGGTTAGTGTCTTGCATCCTTTCTGTGGCTACTGTGCAGTCATCCTCTGTGCTTCTTCATTAAGTTAATGGCAGCATGGCAGCCTCATTAAGCACTTTTCATGTTCCAGGTTTCACAAGTATTTTTTCACAATAAACACCATGAAAGCTCATAAAGATGAAAGGCTCCACATCGTTATTGTTTCATATGTAGAAAATGGGAAGAACCTCGGATGCTTGGAGCTAAAAGTAGCTCATTACATCAAGTACCTTTCTGGGGCTTGTGCAACAGAGAATCTGCAGGTAAACTCCAAGTGTCATATTTTAACCTTCCCTCCAGTTGCCATAGAGACTATAAGGAACAATTCGTGATTAAGCGTTTTTCAAAATGCGACTACGTCACTTACAGGGTGCTGGCTTGGAGGCTGTTGAACCCTATAGGAGTGAATGCTCTGAGTCCCCAAATTTCTTTAAGAAGGAAAAGAGAAAATGAAAGTTTACTGTCTCATAGTGAGGAAGAAGGAGTTAATGGTAAGCATAATTAGCATAAGTACTAGAGATAAAATCCCAGTAGTAGGAATCAATGGGAAATTGGCTCTTTAAAAGTCAGAATTTAATTTTGGGCATTTTTTTCCCCAAGACATTTCTATGCCTTAGTTTTTTGTTCACAACAGTTACTGATTTCCTACTCTATTTTCTGACCAATTATATAGTGAGAGAACTACTGTCTTTAATACCTTCATCCTTTGAAAGCATTATTTGTATTTTTTAAAAATGCAGTTCTTTTTTCAATACTGGCATATGCTGCTTTTCCATAATACATTATCACAGGAAGCAAAGGGTAGGAAGCAGTAAAAGAACTGCACACAAGGATCACCTTTTAAAATGTCTGAGGATGATCATTATATTCAGCACATGGACTTAATTTGCAGGTTTTGCAAAGCCGACATTTGGCTGAAAATTAAAGACCTGTTTTAGCTGCAAGCAACAAGCAGAAGTGAAGAGGGTGCAGCAGAGTGCAAGAAGAAGCCTCTCTTTTCTCTGAAGAAGTTGAAGTTGCAAGAAATATCAAAGGTGACTAGGAGGAAGGTCCTGAGAAGGTGTGAAATAAGAGAGAGAAAAATTCTACACTAAAGGGATCACATACATATGCCTCATGTTTAATGGAAAGGAGGAAGAAATACATGGTGTAAAAATTAGTTATACATCTTACAAAAATATATCCTGAAGCTGTTGGCCTCTAATCCACATTTTGTGTACAGCTGAGTCCCTTGACTATTTATGTTATACTCCGGATTTGTGCACAGCCCCTTCTTTCAGCAGAACAGAATCTCTCTAGACTTGAAAAAAATGGCACTTTTTAACCCAGCACATGTAATACTTCCTTTCAGAAGCTAATTAAAGACACGTTTGATTTGAATCAACAGATCAAAACCAGAAATTATCTTCAGAATGGTTTGTATAATCTATAGATATTCGGAATAATTACTATAGCAGTATAGAAAGAGAAGGTACTTACTGAAAATGAGCTTTGCAGAATAGCTGTTGTAGTTATTTCTGCACAGAACATGAATCTTAAAAGCATAAAACAGGTAATGCGCATAAAAAGATGTAACAAAATCACAACACAGATGGTATTTTATCATTCCTTGCATTTTAGATCTAAATCTGATATCTACTGGAGCCTGGCTCTAGTCTCACATCTTGCATTTGTTTTAAAATGATTTAGGAAGTAAATACTAAGGGGGCTGTACCGACCCTTTCTTAGTCCCAGCCCGTGCCTTGACATTTTTTAATATGCCAGCTCTAACAATTAGATAACATCTAATCAGGGAATTGACATACCTGATTTTTAATTTACCAAAAAAGAACTTAGAAAATGCTACTTTTATAAAAATTCAGTGGTTGGACTTGCTGATACCACAAAGTGGTTTTGTTGTACATAAGGTACCTGGCCCAGCTACAACTAGATGCAGTGTCAGCATAAGGGACAATGTGAGAACCTATTACCAGAAGCATGGAGGTTGCTATAGGGCTTTTTGGCAGCAGTCTGTTTTTAAATCAAATTAAAACAATTGTAAGACCAGGGTCTGAGGTTCATTGTACTCAAAGCTCTGCAGACTTCCTCCAGAATGACTGCTCACATTCCTTTCTCTGACCATTTGCTGTTTTCCCCTTCTTTTGTTTCCCCTAGCAGAGTTTGAGATGGTTCACTGAACTGATGCAACAGAAAATTATTATTTTTCTTTTTTCTTTTGGTGGATTACTTTTCCACAGGAACAGCAAACTTTAGTAACTCACCCTTAGGTCCCTTGGTTGTTAGGTCCAAGGCAAGACACATGGCAGGGAGCATATGAAAGAACCAATGCAAGAGCAGGACAACCCCATTTGAGGGTTACAAGTGCAATTTCATGAAATGAGCTGTAACATCAAACTATACTAGGGTCATCAAACTCTTTCAACTTGCAGTGGGTAAGTGCATGACATTTAAATTTAGCCTTATGTAGTCACTTTCTGGAAATTTAGACAAATATCTTAAATTATTTCTTCTTGATAATTTCAAAATACTAGAACATATTCAAATAAATTCATGATGATTTTATCACCCATTCTTAGGTTTATATTGCAGTGATTGCTCTTAACTGTGAAGGCTCTTAACACTGAGAATTCCTAATTTTTTTATGTACAGCAGCAACTAGAACCTCCAATCAAGGAAATGGGCTAGACAGTGTGTGGAAAGGCAGTTACTGTCCCATGGAGTTAACCATGAAGATCAGCTTGAACACAACAGCAGATTGTATGGTCCCTTAAGCCTACAGTTTCCAAGTCTCTCCTTCTCAAAAGGTGTTTGCAAAAGCTGTGAATCTTCATTACAGAAGGTATGGAGACCGTAAAACCATTTGCTTTAGCAGAAAAGTTTTCTGTAGAATACTGCAGAATAGCTTCAGTCTGTCAGGGGGAGTGTCTTTAACAAGAGAATAACTGAAGATTTAAACTAGTATTAAAAAGCAACTATATTTTAATCCCCAAACTGGATCACATTAACATGTCATATTTGTTTTCCATTTGATTTTAGCCAAATAAGCCCTCATATACATATGTATTGGATACTTAGTGTCAGCAGAGAAGTGGTAGTTAACTACTGAAAATAGAAAGGAACAGCTTCTTAAACTACTTGCTTAACCTGATATTGGTTTAAGTTTTAAAAGTAATTCAAACTACAGACTCATGTGCTCAGTCTTCTGACTGCAGCTCTTCCTTGCACCCCTTAGCAATTTGTGCTTGACTCTAGCTTAATCATCTCATAGACTGTATCTGGTAACAAAGAAAATCAACAGGGTTTCTTTGAAGTCAGAGTGCTTGTTGAAAATAAAAGCTAGGTAGAAATGGGCCATACAGAGCTAACCTCACAAACACAGCATGGTAGGAAGCATCCTGGAGTGAAGTGTTCTGCAGGCTTAGAGGAAGCTGGAAGAAACAGTACATCCTCCATGATGTTTTAGGAAAGCATAGCTATAGATTCATAGCTATGTAGCTGTAACAAAGCATCTGAGGTAGACGGATTTTATTGCATAAGAAGATGACCGTAGTTTTTCACTGGCTACACAGGAAGTCTGGCTAAGTGGTGCAGACTAGACTCCTAACCTTTAGGCAGCTATATTTAGGTAAGATAAATCCCATATGCAGTTTCTCACTTTCTCCAGGGAGCTGAGTGAGGTAGCTAAGCTGGGGGTAAACTCCTAACCCTTTTGAAGTGACAAGAAAAGCTTCTGAGTATATCAGCTTCAACTAAATAAAACAAATACAATTATTCAATGACTGCTCCAGTCTTTAGTGCATAGTAACTACAAGGTATTTATATGTATGAAATAGCTAATAACTATTTAGCTAGCAACGAAAACAAGCTCAGCTACCATTTTAGGATAATAATCATATTACTGTCTTCTTAAGTTAATTTTTATTTTTGCATTCTAGGGATATATTTTATGCTTTACTATCACCCTGAGAGCTTTCCCAGTGACTAGAAATAAGTGTGAGCTTCATGGAAAACATGTATTTATAAACAAAGTATTAATTTTAATCCTCTTTTATGAATGCCTGAATAATTGTCCCTGAATGGACTAGAAACTGCCTGAAGGCAGGGACAATCTTGGTCTCAGACAGGGCTTTATCTCAGCATGGAGTATTGGATAGGCTCAGGTTTTAGGTATAATCACTTGCTCAGCCACGCTCTAAGTCTCTTGCCAGCATATTCAACACAAAATGCCCCAGAAACTGATTCCTAGTGTCCAGTCAATAGAAGCAATATACACATCATGGAAAACTCTTGCAGAAACTTCAGTCTAAGAGTAGAGTCACATCCTAGCTGAAAGTATACTATGTTTCTTCTATATAAGACAAAAGAAGGGCCTCAAATGCTTTTAAGTTAACTCAAAAAGTGCTAAAGTGAACAAAGAATAAGCAGCATGAACAGAGTAAATTGTTATTCCCATGGTCACTCCTCTTCCTACTACCCAGTAACTTGCAAAGTAGTTCTGCCAAAATTAGGTACTTTCTACATAGTTCAGTGAACTGTGTTTATTTAGAGTTTGAATTCTTTTTCCCACCCCTCCTATAATCCTGAGATACAAGTGATAGAATCATAGAATCATAGAATCACAGAATGGTTTGAGTTGGAAGGGACCTCAAAGTTCATCTAGTTCCAACCCCCCTGCCATGGCAGGGACACCTCCCACAAGATCAGGTTGCTCAAGGCCCTGTCCAACCTAGCCTTGAGCACCTCCACAGATGGAGCATCCACAGCCTCCCTGGGCAACCTGTTTCAGTGTCTCACCACCCTCAGAGTAAAGAATTTCTTTCTAATTTCCAACCTAAATCTACCATCTTCCAGTTTGAACCCATTACCCCTCATCCTATCACTACAGGCCTTTGCGAAAAGTCCCTCCCCAGATTTCTTGTAGGCCCCCTTCAGATACTGGAAGGTCACAATAAGGTCTCCCTGGAGCCTTCTTTTCCCCAGGCTGAACAAGCCAAATTCTCTCAGCCTACCTTTGTAGGAGAGTTGTTCCAGCCCTCTAATCATCTTTGTAGCCCTCCTCTGGACCGTCTCCAGCAGGTACATGTCCTTCTTGTGCTGGGAGCTCCAGAGCTACAGGCAGTACTCCAGGTAGGATCTCACAAGAGCTGAGTAGAGGTGCAGAATCACCTCCCTTTACCTGGTAGCCACGCTTCTTTTGATGCAGCCCAGGATGCGGTTGGCTTTCTGGACTGCACTCACGCATTGCTGACTCGTGTTGAGCTTATCATCAACCAGCACCCCCAAGTCTTTCTCCTCAGGGCTGCCCTCAATCTACTCCTTGCCCAACCTGTATTTGTGCCTGGGATTGCCCTGACCCAGGTGTAGGACCTTGCACTTCACCTTATTGAGCTTCATGAGGTTGGCATGGGCCGACCTTTCAAGCCTGTCAGGGTCCCTCTGGATGACATCCCTTCCCTCCAGCCTGTCAAAACTTCTTCACTTCTTTTTTTGGTGTAGTCTTGAGTCAGCAAAACTTTAAACCAAGCACTACAACCAGCTTCACATCAGGCTTTGTTGGTAGCACCATCTGTCTAAATATCACTTCACTGAGGTTGAAATTCTCCTTTTGAAGTGATGTGAGAGTAAGGCACTATTGTCACAGAGTGGCACAGACAGGATCATACTGAATTAGCAATTGTTTTGAAAATGGTTATGGCAAAAATGAAGTTTACATTCTAAAAGATTCTTGCTAATGTCTGTCATTGTCACCATCTCTTTCTTAACTGGGAGGCACTGTTCTGTTGCATAAACTCCTAACACAGCCTCGAGAGAGCACGCCCGTGGTTGCTCTCCCTGTTCCCCTCACGTGTCTGGCTGCATCACTGCCAGCGCACCCTCTGTTGTGCTGGTTCAG
>VZZY01025732.1:0-40206 GCA_013400335.1 Eurystomus gularis | reverse complement strand
ACACGGGTGTGTTATCAGCACCCTTCTAGCTCCCAGCACAAAACACTGCTGCTATGTGGAAAACCAGCTCAGCCAGACTCACTACACTCACCCATTGTGTTATGTGCTTATCCATCTGGATGCTGGACAATTTGTTTAGGAGGATGCCATCAGAGACAGTATCAAAGGCCTTAATGAAATTCAGAAATATTACACCTACTGGCTTCCCTTGGTCAACTAGGTGGGTGACCTCGTCACAGAAAGAAATAAAGTTAGCCAAGCAGGACCTTCCCCTAATGAACTCGTGTTGGCTGGGACCAATGACTGTTGTCTTTTAGGTGTTTTTCAATAGATCCCAGAATAAACTTCTCCATAATCTTACCAGGCACTGAGATGAGACTAACAGGGCTGTAGTTACTGGAGTCAACCCTGCTGCCCTTCTTGAACATTTGCCAACTTCCAGTCAACTGATACCTCTCCAGATTTCCAAGAGCTTTGAAAAATCATTGAATTCCTGCTTCAACACTTCCTAATAAAAATATAATTTGAATCATTTTCTTCAAGCTTTGAATGACTTTCAATGCAGAAATAGATAACTTCAATTGTATTGAACTGTGGATATCAGCAGTAACAGAGAAGGGGGTAAGGGTTACAAATGCAGGACTCAGGCAGTGTGGCGTGTGGTGTGGCTGCACATTGCATCTGTGCATGCCATGACAGAAGGGGAAGGATTTTAGGTGGACATATTTACCCACTGGAGTAATGAAGTGCCCGGAAGGAAGAAATTCCAGAGGTAAAGCCTACTTGCACCAAATCATGCATCAAACATCAGCCTACTGCATGTAGGACTAACAGTGTAGCATTGCAGAAAAATAATTGTAAACATGAGGCTTCATTTCAGTGTTAAGTAGGAATGTGCTAAGGATGAGTGCTGTGTGAGTGATGTGATGCTTCGAAGCACTGCCAGCACTGTCACTAATTTTTTGACAAATTTCCTAATGAGGTGTGTAGGTTCCTTTTAGGAGAAACAAGGGCCACAGTGCCTTGTTCTTAAGACTAAAAAGTATGATTATTTCAACAAAACTCATACAATCCAAAGTATTTTACAGAGATATATTGATTCTGACAATGGTTTTGACAAAAAGGTTTTCTGATACCCACTCAGTTCCAGGAAGAAAGCAGGACTGAAAAAGAGATAGAGAAAGACACAGGATAAAAAACAATAAGTAAAAAGCCTTATTGGCTTGGGAAATCACACAATCACATAAGAAATTTTCTTTCTTTCATTTAAGGTTATAGTAGTTTCCAATTCAGTCATTATATAAGGATATCAACTATAAGGAGCCCTACTTCTTTTAATTTAAATTCCCTCAACCTGTTAAAAAATATGCCTTATTGGCTTGAGAAATCTTTTCTCTTTAAGTGGGGTTTGGCATCAAATCCATTAATTTACCTGCAGAAATTTGTAAGGCTGAGGGAGGGAAATTGAATTTTTTTTTGCCAGAATTTGGGCTCATTCCATGCAGGAATCATGAGTTACAGCCCCAAGAAATGTAAGAAAAAATGTCCTAGTCCAATCAAAAACAGACTTTTGTGAACTAGCTCCTGCCAATGGATTTTGTATAACTCTTCCTGTGATCATGGTCTGAATATACCCATCTTTCTCAAAACTTCTGGACATTTATTGTCTCTTTGGGAAAACCACAGTGAAAGTGGCATTTGGCAAAGAAAAAAGAAGAGAGAAAAAATAGAGAATAACATTTTCCTAGGCTATCCATGTTTCAAAATTCTGTTAAGGCGGTTTCTTCCCATGTCCCACACAGCACGTGATACATTAGCTAACTCCCGCCACCCTCTTGCATGTGTCAACTTCCGACAAGGAGCAGGCTGTTCAAATTGCTGCTGCACACATCCAGCAAGTTTGTTGCTGCAGAAGTGTGCCAGACCACTTGCCTGCTGATCCAGTCTGCATCTTCTCTGCATGTTTCCTGAAGAGTATTTAATTAGCAATGGTGCTCAGGGTTTGCTCTGAAGAAGAAGGGAGAAGATAAAGACATGTTAGCATTTTGTCAAAATCAGGGAATTAAGGGAGGGAGGATTTAGAGCAAGCAGAGCTGGTTCAGATTTTCCTGGAATTGGTTCTCCCACAGGATGTAGGAAGCAGAGAAACAGGACAGAGAGAGGATGGAGAAAGGTGCATAGCTCAGAGGATACCTAGCATTGCTACCCGCAACAGGCTGTGATAAAAGAATAAGACGGCAGATAATAACTGGAAGAGGACATTTTACAAATGCTGTGTTGTTCTCTTCCATGTGTCCACTACCCTTCCATGTATCCACTACCCCTTTCTTACATCAGGCAACCTCCAAATGGCCCAGTTCTTTGGGACATGAGTGTGATCTCTCATTCTATCCATGCATTTGTGCTCAAGACACAAGCAGAAGTTAAAACTGCTTCTCCAAGTGTATCTTCTCTGCCCTTCTCATGCAAGTCTGAATTGGAGGAGGCCTCTTCCTCAGACTTGCAGTTTGGTTTCCTAACCACAGCAATATACTTGCTCAACTCATCACCCTCCAGTTTTCCTTGCTACGTGTCTCCAAGTCCTTAAATTAAAATTAAAGACCTTTGTCTTCAGCTAAGTCTTTCAATGCCTTCTCAAGACTATGTAAGTCTTCTGAGTGTTTAATCTGTCACCAATATTCCCATTCCCTTTCTTTCATTCTCTGGGACTTTGTGGTATGTTTTGCATAGCAGGTCTCTCCTAAAAAGAGAGTGGCTTGATCGATGTTCTGTGCAGAAACACAGATGGACAAGAAGATCTGAAGGTGACAGCTAGAGCTTTGACCGTGTATCTGAATTGCAAGGTGCCATCTTCAGTGTTCTGTGTGTCCACTACATAGAAAAAATAAACCGAGGATATGATTCACTGGTGAGTTTCTCTGACATGATTAGTACCATTAGACGTTTCTTTTTGCCTGTACTTTTGTGTTAATGTCTTGTTTAATTTCCAATTTCCTTTGCTAAGCATAAATTTCACTTGAAGTTAAGTGTCAGTAAAAATATCACGTAGGGTTACATTTGCTCTGAAAGTAAGTGATATTTATTTTTCTTTATTTTTCAAATAACTGCTTTGACAGAGAAAATAAAGAAATCTATTTTCAAGAGTAATTTTTTTTAACAGTAAAATTGACTCAGTTTGTTGATCTAATGGGCTGACAATATTAAGGAACAGATGTTCTTCCCTCAAACTTACATATACAAGCTAAAGAAGAACACAAAACTGCTGGCTAATATATTTCCCTGAAAAGCCATGACACTTTTTTTCACTTCTGAAATTATGTCATACAACTGATTAAATAATTTAAATCAAAAGCAGGCAAGTAAACAAAGTAATTCCTGGGTAGCCTGAGTATCATAGATGCAACTGGATTTTGATTCAGCATTCATTTGTTCCTCTCTCTCCCCACTGGCTGTAGATGATTATCTTAAGCAAATACCTAGTTTTAGATGGCAAATGAGATGCAATGAATCCCTCACTTCTATGGGCTCTTTTATAAACCCTGCCTTCACTGGGTACACTGATATAAACTAGCAAACCATCAAGTGCTTCTGCTAAGTGGCTCCTGTTTTAGGACTAAAACAGTTCTCACAACCATTAAATAAACTGAATACTTTCGGCATTCTTGCCTCTATTTCTGGAGAGACTTTCTTCTGTATTTCAGTGACGTAATATCCATGTTAGCTGCCTTCTGCACTGATTTCTAATAAAATTGACTTGCAAAAAGCCCTGAAGGTTTACTGGCTTTGTGAATAAGCACCTGTTTTCTGTTGTGAAGGCACACTGCTGACTCATGACCAGCAGACTTACTTCAAGCCCTGCCATCCTTCTGTATGATCAACAGAGATCTGTGCATTGGTGCAATGGCACAATACTCTGTCATGTTTAGCAGTGCTGCAGAGCCCAGTTTTAACTAGAACTGCATGTCTTTGAAACGTAGTGGCAATAGTAAAACCCAATGAAACTGGGTTTTGACATTTTTTTTGGTTTTTTTTTTCCCAGATGAAAACTTTTGAGCATAATCAAAATGTGTTAAAGTGACTTTAAGAACTGGCATGGGAAGAGAAAGAAGAGAATAATTGGTCTTTTGACAGGTTTTCCACTAGACTGTTTCTCTTTGTACCCTTTTGGACTGGAAATAAATGCCCTTTGGCCTCACAGTTTCTTCTGGACTCAGTCCTAGAGTAACATATCCTGGTGATGACTGTCCAAAGAGTTTTCAGCACCACTCAGATCGAGAGGAAAATATATTCTCAAACAAAATATGTGGAATTTTGATTTTATGATAGTTCTGTCACTGTGTGAAGGTTACCATTCAATTCTGAGGGCAAGATTCATGTCAGGAAAACAAACAAACAAAGAAAAACAAAAATCCAAGGGAAAAGAGGCTTTCACCAAATCACAATCACAGAATCACAGAATCACAGAATCACAGAATCACAGAATCACAGAATCACAGAATCGTTACGGTTGGAAAGGACCTCCAGGGTCATCAAGTCCAACCTTTCTCCTAGCATCTCCTACATCCTCTAGCAATGAGAAAGAAGAAAACAAATTCTACTCCTAGCTGCTGTTAAAATCTGCACCTCTTTTTCAGTTATTATTCTTGTGTAAGATCTTAAACCTGCAGTTTTCAGACTGAGGATTCACAGCCAACATGCCAGTATGTGAGACCCCATTTTATCTGCTTTTCTGTCTTGCTGCTTAGGATAACTACATCAGTTTGGACAATGCAGTTCCCCAGACTGAACACAGCATGCATCTCTCGGAGAGCCAAGAATAGAATTGGGATTCTTTATGATCAGCTCCCTACTGTGTACTAACAAGCAGCCATGTAACATATTGAGAAGGTGTGTGCGTGTTGCGTGCTTTCCCCAGCTGGATACAAAAATAGGAAATGAGCACCAAGACAAAAGCATAACAAAGATGCCAGCAACAGTGGCATAGAATGGTTTGTCAAATGTGTGGGGTATGTGATACTTGCAGGACTGCTCTGCTAGTATGAAGCCGCTGTGGAAGCTCTTACTCTGAGAAGTAAATCTAGTAGCTTGACTGTAATGTGTTTGAAATGGAGTGAAAGCCTTATGGAGAAATTGAACTTCTCATCTATTATGCTCCTAGAATTATGAAGATGGGGAGTCTTTTTCGTCATTTCTTATTTCCATTCTTTTAGGTGAAGGATAATTGCTACATCTTCTGCATTATCTGCAGCCATTAATTAAAATCATTTGCTAATTTTATCCCCTTGCATCATCCTCAGATCTGTCCTTATTTATCAGAATGCTCCCACAAAATCGTAGAATCACATAGTGGTAGGAGTTGGAAGACACCACTGGAGAACATCTAGTCCAACCCCCTGCCAAAGCAGGTTCTCCTAGAGCAGGTTGCACAGGAACAAGTCCAGGTGGGTTTTGAAAGTCTCCAGAGGAGGAGACTCCACAACCTCTCTGGGCAGCATGTTCCCATGCTCTGTCACCCTCATGGTAAAGGAGTTTCTCCTCATGTTCAGAAGGAACCTCCTGTGTTCCAGTTTGTGCCCATTGCCCCTTGTCCTTTCATTGGGCACCACTGAAATTAGTCTGGACCCATCCTCTCGACACCCAGCCTTTAGATATTGATAAGCAGTCTTCTCTTCTCCAGGCTAAACAGACTAAACAGACACAGGTCTCTCAGCCTTTCATTGTAAGAGAGATGCTCCTATCCCCTCATCATCTTTGTAGTCCTCCATTGGACTCTCTCTAGTATTTCCCTCTCTCTCTTGAACTGGGAATTCCAGAACAGAACACAGTACACCAGATGTAGCCTCACTAGGACAGAGGAGAGAGGGAGGAGGACCTCCCTCGACCTGCTGGTCACAGTCTTCTTAATAAATCCCAGGATGTCTTCAGTGTTCTTGGCCACAAAGGCACATTGCTGGCTCATGGTTAACTTGTAGTCCACCAGGACTCCAAGGTTCTTCTCCATGGAGCTGTTTTCCAGCAAGTCAACCCCTAACCTGTACTGGTGGACTGGGTTATTCCTCCCGAGGTGCCGGACTCTACACTTGCCATTGTTGAACTTTGTTACGTTCATCTCCGCCTAGCTCTCCAGCCTGTCCAGGTCTCACTGAATGGCAGCACAGCCTTCTGGTTTGTAAGCCACTCCTCCCAGGAGAAAGATTTTAGTTCTGACATTGATTTTTGATATTTTGACACTTCCGCATGAATGTTTTGAAGTACATAATGTGTTTTATGCTCTTCAAAACTTTGAAGCTTTTACATTAGTCAGATGTATATTTCAGAGCGTTTTCATGAATATTTTTGCCATATCTGCCAAATGTTCTTGGTGAGAGTTCTTGTGACATTTGTTGGACAGATGCACAGGGCACAAGACTCATCTTTGGTCCCTGATGGAAACAATGTGAACCTTCCCATTCTGTCTGCCATGAATGCTCACGATTCTGCATCTGAATTTAATTTGTTTTGAATATCCTACAAATAATCTCTCGGTATTAAACTTGCTTCTTCTAGCCTCAAATAAAATACAAACCAGAAGGTTTTCCCATAAGGAGAGAGAAAATTCATTTAAGAGGTAAAGATGTATTTAGTAGTTATTTAGTCGGTTACTTCATTATTTCATATAGCTTTGGGAACTAAAGGGACATTGTAGTACATAGCAGTGGGAAAAATCTGTTAGTGTTCAGGGTTGGGTTGCAACCACTCATTTTGAAGTGAAGCCACACTATTTTTCTCTGAAACATTATTTAGTTAACCCATAATCTGTGAATGGCAGAATTCCTTCAACAGTCCTACACAATCTTTTTCATGACATATATAGAGAGATGTCTAGAATAGATTCAGTCCTGAAAAGAAAGCCCCAGGTTATTTTCACTGAGTGGTTTTTATCATAGGTATTGTGAACATTATAGAAATATCTGACCCCTAATTCTCCTTAAAGAAGGAAATATCAGCTCCTTGGGACACCATTGTTATCTCATATATCTGTAAGGAAAAAGATAAAAAACATCAGAAAAAAATATGCCTCTACTGAAGCAGAAAGTTTCCTGCTGAATTTCAAGCCATTTTCTAGCATCTGAGAAAATGAAAGCACACTTCACAACTCTGATGTCCCTGTGACCTTGGTGGACTATAAACACTTGGATGTCAGACTTTCAGCTCTGGAATGTAAAACTAAGCTGTTTGACAAACCACATCAGTCAGTGCCTCTGAACAGTGGCTCAAGAATCAGGATTTACCCTTTACCTATTGAATGATTTATCAGAGTGGTAGAAAATATTGAGCTACTGCTTAAGAAATGCCAGAGGACACTGCACCCAGGAGGGATACATGCGTAATTCATGACACTAATCAACAATATTCATAGGAAACCGTAACTACTTACTTTTCCCACTTTTTTAGGAGACTTACATTTTATAAAAGGAAATTGCACTCATCTTTATTCATAAATCCTAGGGCAGACAGTTTCTTGAACCTATCAGAAAAAATAGGTATGAAATGTATGTGTTACTTTCCAAGACCATGTGTATCCTGAACTATGGGGAATAACTGGGAGCTGGGAAACAAAGGGAAGAATCTACCAGTTCACACAGGCAGTTTGAACCTGTAAAACCCAGTGTTTGCCACTACTAATCATGAGTAGGTTTATTTCTGCTTTCAGCTGTCAGGTTTGCAATACAAAAACCAAATCCACAACAGTGTCACTTAAACTGAAGAAAAAACCTCCAAATGAGCTAAATGATGAGGTGGTTATTCTCTACCATGCATTAGTGCTAGCCATGGTCATCAGTTGCCATTTGTCTTGTTTGACAGGGTGGAGACATATACCAGATTTAGGGTGAAGGGTTAGATGTGAAGTTTTACTGTTACTAACTTCTCTCTGTCACTAGCTACAGAGAGTAAGCTGGTTATCCTACTTCTGCTCGTTTCTGGGAAGTTTTCATGCAGATTGACTTTGCTCACTCGTTAAGTTGAAATACCTTCCCTGGCTGCAAGGGAAGACCCCTGATGCACACACAGAGTTACTGTGCATCAGCTGGTATAAAAGTGGTCACTTGACTATATGGGAGCAAATACCCTGTTTAAACATGGGTATGTAGTGCCAGTGAAGAGGTTCTGGGATACCTTACCTGGTTAGTTTCTCATGTAGGTCCTGTGTCATGTTAACTGTTCTTGCATTGATGTTTTTGACAGCAGAAGATCTCTGAGAAAGTACTAGACATCTAGATTTAAGTACCTGAATTTCTTCTTGTTACTATCTTTGCATCAATTCTGTGCTTATAGTGGGAATACCAGCTGTACCTCAAGGGCATAAAGTACCAAAATATCAGATTACTGAAGAAAATGCATGTGCCTTAGATCATGTCATATGCAGCTCTTAGAAAATCCTCTCTGCACTAACAAAAATATCTCAACAATACTTTGAAAAAGAAAAGACTAATGTTAAAGCTTCAATAATTCATTAAAATCCAGTTTAAATAAATAATAAAGCATATAACTAAACATCTAATCACCCAGCTCCTGATTCTTGTGACTCACTGCTTATTAGCTTCTCAATAAATTAATTTGTGTGACTTACCAAGCTAAATGCTTAAGAATAAAAAGGTTAATTGAAGGTTGGAGTAGGATACATTATTGAGTAGCTGACATATTGCCTTGATGTTATGAATAATCTGGAAGTAGTTCAATAGAGTTGCAGCCGTTTTCCCAAGTCTGAACTTGACCTGCAGTCTTTCTTCCGGAAACATTGTCTCTTCTTTACGTCTAACAGGGCTTTGAGTAATTTCTTTTTTTTTTTTTTTCCCTCCCTTCTAAAGAATATGAATTATTAATGACACAAAGAATACATTAGGGGAAGAAAAAGCCAGAGCATATCACAGCTCCCCAAACCTATAAGATTTTTGAAAAAATAAAGAACAAAAAAAGTTAAACATCCATACCTGAGGTTGCTCGTTTGCATGCCAACAAAAGATAGCAAAGGAACTACAAAGAAGCTTTGAAATGAGAGGATTATTAGAACAAGAAGAATTTTGAATTAATCAGGACAAGCTTTTATAAGCAGATCCAAGATGCCAGAGGGTTTGGAAACTCTTTCTGTAAATTACTTCCTATCACTGACACTCTTTGTGAAAGGAGGATGAGGAGGTGAGCTTAGGGGGCAGATGGGGAGGAGGTAGTCCCACCTCTGACATGCTCTGAGTTAATGCAGGTGTCAGGCAGCGGCAGAGTGTGTGGAAGTAGGACCGTGTATCAAAATAAAGATTTTGCAGCTACTGCGTTAATGGTAAGGGGCAGATAGCAGGTTTTATTTGTTAGAGGTCCAACAGAGGAAATGCAAATCACACTGGGTATCTATCCCTTCATTTCATGCTGTTTCTTCTCCTCACCCAGCCTCATCTCCTTTCATTTTTATGATAAACAGGACTTGAACTTTGCTGAGCCTCACAACTCTGCATCTCGTTGATGACTCATTAAGGTTTTATCATTCCAGTGACATGTTATTGAACCCAGTTTCCTTAGGGGGCTTGTCTGGTGATTACAGGAGTAACCAATGACTGCTTAATCACCCACTTCATTATATTCATATTAATAATAAATACCAGGAGGTAGACAGTTATAATTAAATTGCTAGTTTACGAAGACATGAGCCCATAAAAGTTGGCAACACTGAAATACAAATTTGGTTGTAAATATCACACAAATAGATGTGACTTGGAAGGTGCAGAGAAGGGTAAGAGAGCATAAACATTGTTATTTTAAAGAGAGTTATTGTCTCAGCAATCATGATGCTGCTTAATTAAGCAGAAGAAAAAGTACTTCCTAGAGCATGAGCAGCTTAGAAAAGATGAGGCAATATGAGATTCTTATGTCTGGTTTGGAAGCATTTTCCATCAGGGAAAGAGGTCCCAGTGAACCCTTCATAGCAGCCTTGCTGAGACGCTCTTCAAACCAAGGGGTCATAATTTTGTATGTCCACAACATCCATGAAGTATGTTCCATGCCTCTGGGGTTGAACTCTTCTACTTTTCCACCTTTGATCAGCAGGTACTTTGCAGAGCAGTGACTTTCAGCATTGTGTAACTCTCACAACACAGTAGTTCCCCCAAAATACCAGTGGTGCTGGGCAGACGGCCTCTTCTAACTTTAATGAATGGTGGAAAACACACTGAAAGTTTGAACCAGTATGACCCAACACAAAGCTGCAAAAAAATTTCTTTGGATGTATGCTGAACTGCAGGCACAGACAGAAGAGAGGGGTTTTTCTGGTTTACTATATATGTCTATTTTAAGATTAGATGAACTGCCATCCAGGGTTCTTGCTTGTAACAGAAGCACAGTGTGATTATCTAAGCTTTGACATCTAAGTTAAAGAAAATGTTGAATGAGGGTTTGTGAGGGAACATACTGGACCAGGGAGTCATGAATAGCAATAATACTTATCCCAAGCAAGATAATGATTTCATGGCTGAAGATTTCTGAAAACTACAGGTTTCAAATCAAACCTGATTTTTCTGAAAATCCAGAAGAATATCTGTCCATTCCTCATTATGTTTAAAATGAAACTTGCCTTTATTTTGAACAGGTCAAGTTTTTGTTGCAGAGATTTATTTTCATGTAACTGAAATGCTTTCTGCACAGTACAGCTAAAGTATCTGTCAAAAGTAAAGTGAAGACAGTGTTGCATCCTAAATAGGACTGAGAAAAATCTAGCAGAAGTTCAGAAGGTGGATGCTCAGGCAGTTTATCACTCAGCTTAATTCATTACCTAGAGCTGTACATATTTATGTATCATGTTAAAAGTCAGACAGCTCAAATGTGCAGAAGCTGGAAACGTTAGTTCAAGTTTCTTCAGGTAAGGGATTTAGCCTTCCTGAGTGCTAGCTGTTTTGTAAAACAGGAGGTTCATAATTATGCTAAGCCTTGTAGACAATTAAATGTGGTTTCAGTAATCTGTGAGTTTGGCCTGTAAGGAAAATAAGCAGTGTATCAAAGGTTGGACTTGATGACCCTGGAGGTCCTTTCCAACCATAATGATTCTGTGATTTTGTGATTCTGTATCCTAACAGGGCTTAGGCTAGCAATCACTGTCAATAACTCAGTGTCAGTTGTCTGAAGTGTCTCTGGAATTTCATAGCTGGATATTTAGGTGCTAGGCTAGTATGACATCTACAGGGTTGAAGAAAGGGGCTGGCAATGCCAGCAGTCTCTAAATATTTGGGTCTTTTGGGGCATCTTAGTACTTAAGCTCTCCTTGCCAAGCTACCCCTCCAAATGTGTGCATCCAGGGGCAATGTGACTGCACAGCTTCTGGCTGGTATGATGCCTCAGTTTATAGGGAATTCACCATTACTTGCCAGGGTTGTATTTCTTCCAGGGAAGAAGCTTTCTATTAGTCTATGAATCTTCAATGGTTTCCTTTAAAATTATGAACTTTATGGGAGGGAGAGATGTGGGGAAGTGGATCCAGATGAAATAAAGACGATAGCTAAGAAAAATAGGCTCAATGATTCATGGAAACAAGTCATGTATATCTTGGGGTCCTTGAAAGATTGTGCATTAAAACAGAAAACCACTGAAGAGCTGAGGAAACCAAGAGTGTGAGATAAAGGAATGTTTCTATAATTGGGCAGTCTTTAGGTAGATGGAAGCACATGGGGTTCTTTTGAGCAATGTCATTTATTACTGCACACATGCACAAATGCATACATGAAGAAAAAGTCTACCAGCTCATTGTTCACCAAAACCCAGTATAGGGCAGTATAGGAAAACTGGGACACAAGGCTCCATCTTGCAGCTGAAGTATCTGGCACCAGGATATATATTAAGTATATCAAGAAAAGAAACACAGCTACAGTACTGTCATTTAAATTTACAATAATATATTCAAACTGTGCTAATATGCATTTTGATTGACTATACATCCTCATGCTCCCTCAGGCTCCACATCCCAAGTTAGGCAAATAGTTGGCCTTTACCAGAAGACATTACATTGAATTCACTATCTGAGTTACAATTAGATAAAGCACTCAGTTTTGATCCTCTATTCTTCTGAGTTACTGGAAATAAGAGATAAAACCCCTATAGTCTTGGCTACACAATAGCATATTGCCTCACCACAGTGAAATATGCATAATTCACTAGGCTCTTCGCTAAAGACAAAATTAGTACCTCAAACCTGAGCTCTTTTATTGCAAACAGAGATGAAGATTCCAAAACCTCGCCTCACTGTTCCCTCCCCCTAGTTTCAGCAATGCTTTTGTTTGAAGAGAAGGAAGTGTGAGAAATACCTGCTTATGAGCAGGCAAAGCAGAGAAGTAACATCACCCTGGACAAGAAGAAATTACAGGGAATTTTGTAGTGCTCAGTTGTACTGTCTACTGAAAAGACACTGGGAGAGAGATTTCTAAGGGCAAAGACATGAAATGAAAGATACTTCAACAACTGATATTTTTAATAGGGCAGAATAAAAGTAATCCGAATCTCAACAAGGGTTAAATCTTACCTGTACACTCATTGGTCTTCTTTCTGGTATCTTCTATCCTTTTTTTGGCTTATATCTATTCTTACTTCTAGATCATCCATTGGCAGAAGGAGGGATTATCTTTCTGTCTGCTTTGCACTTACCACAGAGAAACCCAAAACAAGCACAATGATGATATAATTAAAAAGTACTACTAAGGATCTCTGAACTAGCATATGCTTTTTACTGTTAGTTTTTGCTCTGAGAAGGTTAATTAAAGAATACAAGTACTCTCCTATACCCTTCACCTCTTAAAGAAGATAATATTGTAGGATGGTATTTCATATTAAAGCTCCTAAACAAGCATGCAATTATAAGGAAGTCTCAATTCAGGCAGTATTGTGCCACTTCCCGTGTAACTGTGTACTTAGGTTGGTACAGCTATTTGTATCCTATATGTTTAAATGACCTCCATAGCCCCTAGAAAGTCCAAGCTGTTTGTCCATTAGTGGACTGATCTTTAGGCACTGAGTTACTAAAGCAGAACACAGAAGTTTTTCATTTCAATGGGATTCACTCAGGCAAAATCCCACACACAGCTTTAGCAGATAAAGCCCTTAGCACCACAGAAATGAGGATATAGTAGAAATTATGGAGGATTTGGTGATCAGATTTCAAGTTGTCATTATGCAGTTACTGCATGCTTCAAACATCTGTCCCCTCTTGCTTGCAAAAGCTGTAATCATTGCTTTTAAAGCAGTGAAGAACCAGAGGAAATATGCTGGTGAGTGGCAGTGTCCTAAATGTACAACATTCCCCTGTTGTCAAATCCAAGTCTGTCCTTTCAGTGTCATCTATGCATTCATCCTTATTAAACAGGGCTTTCCACGCAGCTTAACAAGCAGTCATCTTTTTTCCTGCTGTTTTGGCACTATAGTAGGGAATGGAAGTAAAGCCCACAGAAATCTTTCACTCCACACGTAGAATTAAACTACTTTTTGAGATTGGTGCAGGACACACTGAGCGTTTCAGATCATTAACGTTACAGGGTAGTAAGTTATTTTTCCTTGGCGGTACAAACCTTAGCATTGCAATTTGAGCCCACTGACTCTTGGTTTGCTTAGTTGTCCTTGAAAACACCTGTGGAGTAACCAGAAGTGGAAAAATCATTGGCAGAGAGTAAGGAAGGAAAAATCCACCAGGTATGTTCTGGCAGTGTCAATTTGACACTATTGCTTCACTTAGTATACCACTATTTCCTTAAAAGTGCTACCATGTGCTTCCCAGCTAGCATTCTGGATGTGAAATCTTCATGATAGTCCAGTGTATCTGAATATGATCACCTCTACCCTGCACCTATGAAATGACAGCCCTTTCAAGTAGCTTTGTTTCTGTAACATCAGCTTAAGATATTGTATTGAGTTCCACTGCAGCTTCATGTGTGATTTGACAGGTGATTAAGCCAACTGAATATACAGCTGCTTCTGAAAACAGTTTCACTCCTACTGCTTCCCTTGACTTATCACTGCAGTCATAAAAACCTTGCCAGTTTTCTGCCAGCTTAGTTCTCTGTACAGGGAAGTTCATAGAACTTCTGGAACAAGTATCACTTTGTGATGCAGAATTGGTAGAACAGCCTTTTTGGGTGTTGAACAGCCTTTCCTTAGCCTAATTTGTGTCATTAAACATCACTCACAGAGGACAATAACTCTGCTTTGTGGTGGCAACTGCGGCAAAGACTTATTTTCTAGTTAAACTTCATTCTGTGACTTCTCCGCAGCCATGACCCCTCTTTGGCCCCTCTTCCGTGACCTTTGCTTTCTTCCCTCTTGTCTACACAGATCTTTTATCCATTTTTTTTTACCACAGAGAAAAATGCGTGCACCTACCTGTAGCTCATTAATGAGAGAGAGACAGGGCTTAGATGTGAGAAGTGGATCCTTCATTTTCACATTTTCTTTACTTAAATACTTTAACAAGGAAATTTCTGACTTGCTGACAAATATTTAGCTCTCCATTTAACACCATCATACGTGTTGTGAGAGAATTTTTTTCCTGTGTCAAAATTAGTGCAAGTCTGTCGCCCGGCATCAGCAATTGCAGTCATCTGTTCCAAGTTTCCCCTGTAATATTTAATTTTTATGACCTAAAAACAACAGAGCAATTTGCAACTGTCTCTTTTGGGTCCAACTGAAGACTGAAAAATTATATTAAGATATATGTAGCTGATCAGTCATTGATATAAAGAATTGTAGGTTCACAGAAATAAGGTTAAATACACTAATTTACAACTGAGAAGCTGTCAATTTTCCAGTGACTTTTCTAGACAATGTGATCTTTCCACACTCAGTACAATGATGGATTTAAAAGGACCTAGACCAAAAAAAATCTGTGATGCGAATCTGCTATGTCAAAACTTCCACAGAGTTTGATTTACTCTAGATTTTATCTTTGTTCAAGTCTCATTTTGTTCAGATGCCGCATATCTGCATTGGAGATTGGCACTGGGCCAATACTAAACAACAGGAGAATCTCCACCAACAAACCATGAAAATTGATTCCATCAATATTTAATCATTTGTCTTGTTTGTTTTCAGTTATGGATCTCAAAGGGGTTTGCAGATATGAACTCCTTCTTCTTTGTTTTGTATGTTTGTATGGACTCTTGCAACCTTTAATAAATACTCTTGAGTATGACAACATGCCAGTGTGGAGGTGGGAGGAGGTTGGAGAGTGTGCTATATACTCAATTTCAAGAAAAATCCAGACACAGCAGTCTATGGTTACTCCTAGAGTCATGCCAGATCAGGGTACCCAAATTTATTGAGCCACACATTGAATGCTCAGTATACACTTTCTCTGTGATTCTACTGAAAAAAATGAAAGTGTTTGGTCACCTTCTGTGTAGCAGTTTAATCACTTTGCTGCAATTCATTGACTCAAGTTACACAGTAAAGATTTGGAAAGGGCACCCTCACTTCATGCTTATGCCCTCCTGAGCCTTCCCTTCATGTATGATTTTAGCACCTACCTTTTAAAAACTGCAGCCATCACACCTTCAGAATATAATCAGGAGCAAACCATGTGAAAGAACAAATGCCTGGCACTGCCTTTATGTGTCTGTACAATACAGAACAAATGCAAGGCTGTTTTGAGCTCTGGTTTAGATCTACCTTCCAGTTTAGAAGGAATGAGTAGACTAGAAAGTTGTGAGGAATAAGAATTTGTGCAAAGCTTTCAGAGAGAAAAAGAGAATGGGTATACTCTTGTCTTCACTGTACCCCATGCTGCAAGCATCATCTTGAACATTTATTAACCTCTGAATACTCAAGACAGTAGTTACAGCTGCCAGGCTACATGAGCCTTCATTGTGAAGAAGAACAGGCCTTGCCGTACCTTCTCAAACAGTGAATTTTCAAGGAAATAAGTTAGTATAAAAAGCATGGATTGGAAAATATTATTTGTTTGTTTTTAAGTGTATTTTACAGACAGTAGTAGAGCTCTGCCTTGAAGAAGACGGAAGTACAGTGACAGTCAGTCGCTACTGAAGTCTCCTGATCTCAGTGGGGTAGGAGTTCACTCACGTGCTAGAAGGGAAAGGAGCATCCTGTCTTCATCCATCTTTAGTGTGTGTCTCTTCTGACCGAACTGTCTAGGGTGTCTCAAATCGATGAGCGAGAAAGACATCTCCAGAAGATGATTTGTCTAATCACAGGTGTTTATGAAAGGCTGGATAAATTACCTTGTCAAAGAGCCAGAGTCTTTCCATTCACTCTGTGTAGTGAATGGAAATCTTCATATCTAGTTTGGATTAAATGGATAAATTAATTCAGATTAATACTACTCTACAGATTTGAAAGCAGAATCCTGCCCAGCTTCTTTTCTTCACTACCTATTGGTTTATAGCGCACAGTAGGACTAATCTGCTATTTCTATGTAACCAAAGTGTTTTGAGACTGATTCAATATATCATCTTTGTTTTGGTTATTAATCAACCTCAGCAGCTGTTAATTGCATTTTACAGCACAAAGCCAAAAAAAGTGATTCTTTAATTGATCCTTTAATGATGTAATATTTTAAAAGCTATCAAACATGTAATTAAAAAAATATTTTATACTCAGAATTTGTTTCTTTTATTTTTTTTATATGAACATTCTGAGTGTCTCTAAATGGCAACAGACTTTTATTATTGCACGAATGGAATTAATTTGGTTTTCCAAAGTTTGTTTATAACTATTGAAAATGAAAAAAAACAATTGCTGGATATGGGAGAAACAAGCTTGTGTGATTTTATCTTTAAATTGTAAAATACAGTGATTTTCTTACAAACATGAGTACTTTGGTAGAAGCAACAATTGTTTCAAATCCTTTCTTGTCCTCTATATTAACACACCTTATGAAGAGTGGCTGAGGGAATTGGGGTTGCTTAGTCAAGAGAAGAGGAGACTGAGAGGAGACCTTATTGCCCTCTACAACTACCTAAAAGGAGGTTGTAGTGAGGCTGGTGTTGGTCTCTTATCCCAAATTACTAATGATAGAATGAGAGGAAATGGCCTCAAGTTGTGTCAGGGAAGGTTTAGATAAGATATTAGGAAGAAATTTTTTACTGAGAGAGTGGGTGGGCTGGAGGTGTTTAAAAAATGAGCAGATGTAGCACTTGAGGCTATGGTTTAGTGGTTAGAGAGATGCTGGGATGAAGGTTGGACTTGATGATCCTAGAGGTCCTTTCCAACCGTAATTATTCTATGATTACTATCTTCACTGACTTTTGTTTCCTTCTGGAAAGCAGAACACCATAACAGTTTTTATTTCGGACCACATTTAAAACATTTCGCTTGAAGGCCTTGTTTCTAGTCCTTGCGTTGGTTTCTAGCTGAAATTTTGCAACTTCTGTATCATATCGTTAGTACACTGGAAATTTCACTCTGGAACTTTTACTGTCCTGACCTGGAACAATTTTCCATATCTTCATCTGAAATTTCCCATGCATGCTCCAATTCTTTTGGCAATTCTATTTCTAAAATTTCTCATAAATGTAATTCATCAAGAAGCATCCTATCTCCAGGATGACTGTGTTAGCCCACAGAAGATGCCTGGCAGTGCTAAGGAACATCTGTTTTTTACACATTGTTTTTACAGATCATTGAGAAAGAAAATGAGAGGACAAGATAATAAAGATGGAGACATGAGTAATTAGTTGACTATATGAAGACAGTTCAGGGATATTCAACCATCTAGAGGTACTCATGGAAAGAACATACTTTCTCCAGCCTCATACCACAGGCTGGCCACGTAAGGCCATTGAGATCCATTTTAAAAGCTTTAAATTAGGGATAAGAAAAGAAGTCTGAAAGGTGTGATATTTCCACACTTTATCTTAGGAAATATAGACAAGTGCAGCTGCTACTTTAATAGATAAAGGCATACCAAAAGTGAGACTAGATACCTGAAATGAAGCAAAAATTTAATGTAAGTCAAGACAGTAGCCAGGCTCCTGTAGTGGTTAGAAAAAATATGATGTCAATTTTCAGCAGAGATTTGAACTGATTTGTATGCTGCTGCACAAAAGCTGTGAAAGAAAGGGGAAGAACTTGAGCAGAGCTTGGCTTGAGCAGTAGACTTGGATTTTGATAAGATCAGAGACCTCCCTCGTTACTAGGAAGTTAGACAGAAAGAGTATCATTAGGAAGACTTCTTATTGCCGGAAAGAGATCAGAAACTACTGCAATTATTCCTGGACATGGTAACCAACAGTCTTCCAGGAAATCAGAAGAGAAATGCACAGAATACTATTGCTTTAGATACAGTTTTGAAAGGAAATTAGGACATTACAATAGACTCTTTTTTGTTCGTTTGTTTGTTTTCCTGGGTGACCATGATTTGATTTCAGTTACGTGTACAAACAATGTGTGAAGTAGAGAACCTTACTTTTGAAACTTGCTGAGCAGTGAACTGGAAGAGGACTAGGTTCATAAAAGCCAAAGACATCTGATTTTTTTTGTCATGATCAAAGGATTGTACTGTCAAGAACATGTCCTTCACAACAAGACTAAATCTTGTTGGAAGGGACTTCATTCCTAAATGGATGGCTGATCAATCAAGAGAGATGTAGTAAATAAGTAAGGTGCATACACAAATTGGAAAAGAAAGAAGTCATCAACAAAGAATGTTATATCCTAGATATTAAGAGGTATAGAGGTGAAGAGAGAATTGTCAAAATGTGGATGGCATTCTTTCTAAGACATATTAAAAGAAGTAGCTAAGTATTATCTAACTAAATTGAAATTTAGTCTGCTAATGAAACTTGCTCATGACCCAATTTTATGGTGCATTGTTAATATATAAGGCAGTCAGAATGTCACATCAAACGATGCAGATAAACTCAAGACTAGAAAAAGGAGGAAAACAAATTGTACAGTGAAGAAGCTCATGTACTTTACTGTCAACTGTGAGATTATTGGTTGGAAACAATAAGAAGAGGAGAAGAGGAGAGAATAAATTTGTTAAAGGATTGCAGGATGGCAATAAATTACCAAAATTTTTCCAGTAAAGAAAATAGATGATTCATGCAATTCTTCAGGACCATCCCATTCTCTCATGTTCAGAAAATATTAACTAAAACTGAAAAAGTAGAGGAGGCCTTGTAAAGTGGTCAATAAATGAGATAGAAAGAATGAAAGAGCTTTGTTTGCTCAAACCCATAAAATCAAACCTCAAAAGATTATAGTATTTTTCCTTGAAAATATTTCTGGAGAATGAACGGCAGGAGGAGGAGGAACTACACTGTCTGCAACACAAATCTAGTGTGCAAATACATAGGTAAGGCATAGATCCAAGTAAATGTAGGCAGATAATTACAAAGGTTGATGATCTGCAACAGCTTTTGAATGATAGTAGTAATGGAGGCAAAAACATGGAGGAATTTTGAAGAATATCTTTGCTACATATATTAGCCAGGCTGTCTGAGGTGGTTATCCTTAAGAGCAGATAGGCTTGACTTGATGACTTAAGATCTTGTTTCTGATCCTGTGTCTCTAATCATTACATCATTGTGTCAATTACACTGCTGGTTTTGGACCCTGGGTGTGTTTTTGGAATGCAAATGTTTTAATATACCAGCTTTCCCAAAGGTTGCTTATGTGCTTTGAAATATTTTAAACTGTACTTTTCTGCACCTAGGGAAAACAAAAACACTATCCACTTTAAAAAGCGGATTTGCAAGTACCAAGATCATGAAAACTGTGGTCTTCACTGTTACTTAAACATAAATTTGAATGCCATAATCAAAGGTATCTTTAACAAAAATGAGAAGGAAATTTGGGATGCAAGTTAGAAATGAAATTCCTCATCAGCAGTCTTTTTGTTCTTTTGTGAGGATAAGTACCTTCCACCAACATAAGCAGTTTCCTGAGCACACCTGAGGGATTATTTTGAAGCACAGTATACAGAAAGTCTTTCATAAATAAGAATAATGAAAAAATCTATCCAAATTGTTGAATGTTCCCAGAGCTTTCAAAAAGCTACCAAATTGATTTAACTTCTTAAAACGTGCATTTATTTTGTACTAGTATAATCACCAGCACTTAAGTTATTGGTACTATTTTTGGCTACTGGGTTGATACAAAATGTTAGTAAATCTAACCAAAAGAGCTGTATTTTTATAGCTGTGAGGAACTATCAGACATGCCAGCATAAGTCATTTCAGACAGCTCCACTCTGTGATCACACACAGAGCCATTTTGAATATTCTACTAATTCATTTATCAAGTACTAAGTTCCCAGCAGTAAGAAACTGAGCAATTGTCTAGGCGCCTCTCTGGATGTCGTGTCATTTTGTTTTCTATGCCAAATAAATTATTGCTGCTTTTTGATTATGAATTCAAAAAAGCTCAAAGGAAACAACTATAATCTGTAATTTAGGAGGCTAGCATGTTATCTGTATATCTGATTTAGTAGAATTACATACAATATCGATTCTGGAGAATAAAAACTTTTCATAGAAAGAAGATATCACTATATTCAGTGACATCGCTACATTTCTGTTGTCCTTCAGAAAGTTCTGTTTTTATTCAGGATTCCTATGGGCTGCCACAGAAACACGCTGCAGTGCCTATACTTTACTATGAATCTCTTTTGTTCACTGCCACAATTAATCCACTTCGCAGTAATGGCAGAACACTGCGATTCTTTTATTATTTAATAAACACCTTCCTTTGGTGCCAGTAAATTGGATTTAGAAGAGTGGCACTGGCTGCTGAAGGCTCGGAGAACAGTGTGCTGATTTATAATTTGCTCACTGCTCCCAGCAATGGCTATGGGTTCTGAGGACGTTCAGTAACAATACATTTCTTTGGTATCTGTTATTGTTTATTGGCATAATTTGCCATTGTTGTTTATTAGCAGAACTTCAGGAAAGCCAAGCCAGACAAACCGCTTTGCACCAGACGGTATTTCTCAAGGGCATGCAGAGCGTAAGGGAGCATTCAGGTGCAGGCAGTGATGCTTAGTCCATGTTCCAAAGCAGATGACACCAGCCACTGCTGGTCCAGAGCTGAGTGGTTGTGCTACCAGTGCTCAGATGGGCTAAAGAGCCTTAATGGGAGGCCAGGGATAGTATCTCAGAGTGTGAGTGAAGCAGGTATGGGATTTCCTGCATCTAACTGACTTCAGAACATGAGCAATAGAAACCAATTCTATTTGGTTTCTAACCAAACTCCTTTGCCTGTTTTGCCGGAAGGGATGTAAGTTATCTTATATAAATGGGACTAATTCTCTACTCAATCACATCAGTGTTACTGAAGTATAATGCTATTAAAATAGATGAAATTACCTTAGATTAAAATAGGTGTCATGCACTGGAGAGTCAGATCCACAGGAATGAAAGGTTGTCTTTGTGTAAGGGACATGTTCTGAAGCATAACAGATTAGTAAATGCAATTTATGTACTTTCTTGTCACAAGTTATAATAGCTTCTTATTATTTGTGCTATTTTTAAGCAAGCACAGAATTAGACTTGTAATGTTTTCCAACGAACTGAGAATCTTGGTGAACAAGACACATCATAAGCCTCTAATCCTGTGCATTACATTCTGGAAGATGCCAGACACCATACAAAATGTAGCAACAGCATATTATAGCTGTTTGACATTGCTTTTAGTCTCAAAAAATTGTATTTTGTCTGCTACAGATTTTTGTTAAAATCTGTAGATCTCTACAGGCTATCATAAGTAGCTAGAGTGAAAAACAAAGTACTTCTAAAGATTTCCTTCTATGTACCGTATGTTGTTAGAAAATTGCTTACATATACAGGTAGCACATATTAGAACTCTGCAAAACTGCCAAATATGCTTCAGGTAATCTTCCCGCACACACATAAAAAGTGCCAGATTTTGAAAAGGGGTAAAAGCACCATACATGAATTTTTCATCTCATAAACCAGTGAGACTACCTGAGTAGCTGCTAGCAACTGTTGTACGAGAACGAGGAAGAATGTGTTTTTGCAGAGTAAGGGCTATAGGAACAAATCAGGGAACCATGGAGCAGAAAATATATTTCAATGCAAAAGGTATGAAATTTGGTGGGCCTTGGCCAAACTACTGGAAAACATGTTCTGTAGATTGGACTAGCTACTGTATTCAAGTGGCATCTTCTAAAGCACAAAAATGCCATGCTTTATTAAAAGCTGGTAAGTTTTACAGTCTTATCTTACTGAGGAACTTGAGAGTATTAAACATTATGCTTGTTAGGACACCAGCCCCTAAGCTCAGCAAGAAGATGAGAAATTTTTTAGAGAATGAAAAATGTGGCACAGTGATTGATCTAATCTGTCTTTTCCTTCTTCCCTTTCTCCCAGCATTGCAAATACAGACTGTATTTTTCCTTTCCTCAAGATATCAACTGTTAATAATTCATTATGATGATTTTGGACATTTTATATTTAAAGTCTGCATACAATCTACTGATTAAATCACATTATGAATAGCTGGATGAATATCTTATTTTAAAAATTACTTTCTTCTGCCACCACAAATTGTACATTTGGAGCAAATGACTGGCCATTTTAATAGGAATGAATGTAATTATTTCACAGCCTGTGCTCTTTACAGGCTGGCGTTCTTCATTTTCATGTAAGAAGTCAGTGAGTATTATTGGAAAGGAGGATTTTTAAAGTTGCCATTTCTGTCTATAATTTACAGAAAATGACCTTGCCTGGAAAATAAATAAGATGTGGGGGACTTCAGTGAAATCACTGAACCCAAAACGACATGAATCACTGAGTATTCTTTTTCTTTGCCACAAACTCAATGGTGACATTTTCTCTTGTTATCAACTAAACCAAGAAGTTAAGAAAAATTAAAAAAAAAAAAAAAAGCCAATATGGACAAAGAAATCCTGAAGCAAAGCCAGCAAAGTGGACTTCATTCTTCCTCAAGACGTGAAATCAGAGTACCAAAGTCAGTATCAAAGACCTTTATTTTGCAGCTTTTTCTCAGGTTTAATCTCAGATAAATTTCATGTATTTTAATAGCATCATTCTTTGAGTTGCTGTAAGTTGTTCAAGCTGTGGGGGCTGCCCGGATGCAGTCTTCACCCACTGCAACTGCAAAGAATGGAAATAAATTGAAGCCCTTTAGTTTATTTCTGAAGGGCTTGCATGTACCATGTGGTTGTTACTGATAATTATCAGAACTTCGATGATACATAATAAAACATTGCATAGAGGTAATGATAGATGACAATTTAAGTGGCATGTACAGATGTCAAAATCCCAAAGAAAAACAAGGGGATGTAGGTACCTGTCACTGAAGCCCTGGAAAATCTTCTCCTTCAGCTACCACGTGCTAAGACCTGTGTGAAAATGGAATTCAGATTCCAAAGTGAGACATTTTTGAAAAAAATAGCTCTTATCTGCTTTGACCACAGAACCAATCAGGTACAATCAATGATCACTGGACTCTGTATATACTATGCAGTCCCTTTTGAAAAATCAGTGAAAAAAGGAAAATATGTTTATGTTCTGCAGGTCACATTGGCTTCAGCCTATAAACCCATCAAGCTATAAGGAAGTTACTGTATCCCTGCAAACTCACAAATTCAAAGTGCAAAAGAAAGAAAGCACAGAAACTGCAGTAGTTCTTTAGGAGTCTTTACTTTATCATCATTTAACCTGATCCTTCTACACCCTAATTTAGTCTCTTGATCACATAATCTTGATATATATCCTGTCTCTTCTTTTTACTGGTTCCACAATGTACAATCAAATAAGTGTTTCCTGAGACAAAGAACAGATGCCAGAACCCCATAGTTACATACACACTTAACTTACAGAGGTACAAGGTTAGAGTATCCCTGAATGAGAGCAGGGGTAGGTTGTGGGTCACCCACATCTTGCATCACCATCATAGGGATGTTAACAAGACTGAGGATGAGGATGGATGGGAGAGATGAAGCTTCAGCAATCATGGTTCTGAGTGGGAAATCCACCTTTCTAAAAAGATTTTAATGAAATAGAAACATTCCCATTATGTAAGTACATATATTTGTATATGTATATGTACACATATTTGTGTATGTATGTGTACACATATTTGTGTATTTATGTGTATATATACATATATATATGTTTATATACTACTGTGATTCTGTTTTGCAGCACAATTTGCTTGAAGTGGAAGCAGGTGAAGATTCTTAGATCAGTTTTGCCTATGATGCTAATCCTGTTCACTAAAAAAAAACAAACAAACAAACAAAAAACCAAACAAACTCCAGGAAAAAATAGTGGTGTCAGGAAAAGGTGGTGTTTAGTCAGGCTCTAATCTGAAGGAAAATGAGATCTTGGAGATAGAAGCTACTTGAGGGGAGCAGTCACACTCATATGGCTGCTTATTTCCAGTTCTTTATCCTTCCTCCCTGCCTCCTCCTATATATACTTCAGGCATTCTTTAGCTCTATGTTCTATAAAGTATTGACGCATTTGATGCAACATATTACAATGCATTGCTGATCTGTGTTAATTGGCACAGGCGAGCTCTGTGAAGGCGCTGATTCCATCTGTCGCAGCAGGTTATCTTTTTACACCTCGGTATTTTGAACATCGATAAAATTCTTGGTATTAGATTTCCAGGTGACTCAGTGTGCTTAAACAGGTTACCTGACTCTCCATCAACCCTATTTCACCCAATGTTTCTCTGAAAGTGCTCTGAGGTTATGACCTTATTGATTTTTATTGAAGTTTCAATCAAGAGTGAATTTTTATGACATTTTGTCAAGCCATGAAAATGAATATTTATAATGGGAAGAATGAAACATCTTTAACTATAACTACACTGCTAGGAGCTGAAATAGTAAAGAGCTTACCCTGTTCCATTTCACATTGTATAAGCTATTAGACTGAGGAGGTGGAAGCACAATTTAATTCCTTTCTCCCAGTACATTAAAGGTATATTTGTTTTTAGCTCCTTTCACGGATGCTGTTTTACATTTTACCCTTTAGCATCCAATAAAAATAAAATAAAAGAGAAAAAAGACAGGAGCAGGAAGAAATGAAACTGCTGTAGAAAATAACCTCAGAGAACAAGACAACTTTGTTTACAATCTAATAAAATATTTTTCATGAGTGTGGAGGGTTGCAAATCATTCTGTAATACCAAGTAACTCAAACCCGTTGTCTTGGGAGAAAATGAAACTGTCAGCAGTTATCATGTGAGGGGCTACACTTTATACAACTGAGCTGCACCTAATAACTAGAAAACATAATTAACTGATAATTAGGAAATGAAGACACAGTAGTCACGATGTTTGATCTGTAAATTAATAAAACTCAATTAGGAGCTTCTGTGTTGACTTTTTATTAGTCTTTTTTTCTTTTTTTTTCTTTTTTGGGTGTAGCTGACAGCTCTCCTGAGAACTGCAGTCCCTACCCTGCTCTGACCCAAGTCTGATGTCAGTCTGCCAGGCAGCACTGATTCACCCAGATAGTCCTAAAAATCAAGATTTGCTTTCCTTGCCCTAAAAAGGTTCTTCCAGTTGTTCTGCACCCTCAAAAAGTGGACTCTGTCCCGCTTAAAACTCATTTACTTCACAGCAGATTCTTAGGTGCAGCTGAATTCTTCTTGGACAATATAATGTTTTTTAATCAAAAAGAAGCCTCAAAGAGACGATGATACAAATGGAAATTTCTGACTGTTTAATCATTTGTGGAACTCTTGAGATTTCATACAAATACACAAAGACCTTCCAAAGACAACACAGTAGCTCTGCTTGTACTCTTAAACTGAAAGTCACGGATAGAATGAATTGACATGCAGAATATGTAATTTGTAATAAATATGCTGGTTATATATTTTTGCTAATCTCCTCTGTTGCAAAGCTGGGGCTTCCCTTTTATCCCTGCCCTCCACTGCAGACCTAATTCTTTCCGTAAAATAACTGCATGAAGAGGTGAAGGGAAACCAAGAATGTTATTCTCTTTAAATTGAAGTTTTTTTCCTCAAAGAAAAGGTAAAATCAGCGTATGATTTGCTGTTGTATTCAGAAGTATATGCTCTTTTTTGTCTCCTAACTTCTTTGTTAATCTCTTTCTACCCTTGTGAGGGTCTCAGAGGCGATGGACGCACAGGTGAGGGTTCATGCTTCTGCTCAAGCACTGAACAACTCAAACACAAAATCTTTATTCCTAGCATAGGAATCAGAAGAAACACCGTTTGATTTTCAGAAACTAATTTTTTTGGTTTACCTGCAAATTCTTTTTCTCGTAGACAGTAGAGATTTAATCAAAAGAGTAAAGAAGGCTCTGTGATGGTTACAGACTCCCAACTCTTTGAGCAGTTCTGAGTCACTGAACGCATTTTCAATGAAATGAAGCTCAGCTGTACTTCCAGTGTTTATACACTTGCAGATATGCCTTTGCAAAGACCAATATAATGTGACCTTCACTGCTATATACAGCTAGTAAGTAATAATGTAGAAGAAATAAGTCATAAGAGTTAGATTGTGTCAAACAAGCCTTCAAGGTTTCTGTTTTATGCAAAGCCATTCCTATCGTTGTGATAGTGTGGGAACTGCTCTTCCTACAATGCTGCTGTTTGAAACAATCTGAAGAAATTTGTCCCTTTCTTTATAGGTGATTTTTCATATCTGGACAACTTAGAAGGGCAAACCAATAGGCTCAATGTTGGCTCATCTTCAGTGAGAGATGAGCAGTGCCATAGACCCTGAGTTTGATGTGACACTCCACCTGCTTGCTTTCTGTTTGTCCTTCCTGCTTATTCTCAATTGTTGGGATTAAAATTCAGGGAACTATATTCTGATGCTGAGTTTGGGGAAGTCATTGCTGTCAGTTTCTTTCCAACTAGTCTTGACCTATCTCAAACAAGACAAAGTCCAAACAAAAGCTGATGAGTGTGTCAGGAAACCGAGCATACTCAGTTTCCCAGGTTATCTCAGAGCTTGCTATTTTGCAGAGTTTGTTCCAGGTTATGTCTTTACAAAAAACAATCTGTGCCATACAGAGGTTTGCAGCTGAGAACAAGCTGGGAATCACTTTTCACCAACAGTAGACATCCATCAGTGAGTATTGATGACCTGTGGCTATCAGTTATCTTTTCCTTATTTCCTTTCCACACCTTTTTATTAGTTACAGCTGTCAGATCTTTCCCACATCTCCAATGTCCCTGGTAAGTACAGCGACAGGAACAAGCACTTGTGTGTTTCCTCACAGCTTTCAGGAGGCAGAACTTGGCTTCTTCTTGGCAGCTGCAAGAGCTTTAGGGAAAAGGTTTGAGGCCACCCAGCTGAGCAGACGTGTAGCAGCAGCTGGGGAGTGCTGTTCCCAGCAGTTCCTCCAGCTGCAATCATTACCCATTACTGAGCAGCAGTGGTGTTGCTCCATCACTGTGGTGAATCCCACCGCAGGCCTTATGCTCCCTTCTTGGAAATGACCTTATCTCCTGCCAGTCAGCCTCACTCTTCTGCTTTATTAATTACAGGCTCAGCTGTGAGTCCTTCCACATGCCCGGTCTGAGAGTAATGGTCCATGAGAAGTCTCATTAGTCTCCCTTGTGGGCTGCCCGCACTGCCAGATCTCTCAGAGGGAAGAGAGCAACCGCTAGCTGCATGCTGCTCTCCTTTCCCACATAGGTGAGAAGTGACAGGACAAGTAAATATGGAAGAATGGGAAAAACTGACCCCACTTTTTCACAGGGCAGCCTTTGCAGACACAAGCACACAGGGAGGTATTAAATGGCAGTAGCATAGTGGCTACTTAAGGGCTTTTCTTTGAGAACCAGGTCTATGTCCTTCCCCATCTGTTTTCCTCCTCGATATCCCAGGCAGCACCTGAAAGCCTCACTCAGAACTGCAGCTCTGTTTTACTGGGTGTGTTATAAAGCTACAGTAAGTCACAACTTGCTGCTTCTAACATGGAGAAGTTAACAAACTAACCCACTAATCCTGCAAAGGTGTGGATAACATGTTGTTTTTGGCATGTGGTGAAACTATGGGAAATTAATCTATTGGCAGTGTCACTCTGCATCAGATAAATTTAGAATCATAGAATCATTTAGGCTGGGAAAGAACTTTAAGATCATTAAGTCCAACCTTTAAACTAATGCTACCAAGTCCACCACTAAACCATGTCACTAAGCACGACAACTACATGTCTTTTCAATACCTCCAAGGATGGTAACTCAATCACTTCCCTGGACAGCCTGATCCAGTGCTTAACAACCCTTTTAGTGAAGACATTTTTCCTAATATCTAAACCTCCCCTGGCACAACTTGAGGGCACTGCTTGTTACGTGGGAGAAGAGACCAACCCCCACCTTGCTACAACCTCCTTTCAGGTAGTTGAAGAGAGTGAGAAGGTCTCCCCTTGAGCCTCCTTTTCTCCAGGCTAAACAACCCTAATTCCCTCAGCTGCTCCTCAGAAGACTTGTACTCTAAACCCTTCACCAGCTTCATTGCCCTGCTTTGGACATGCTCCAGCACAACAATGTCCTTCTTCCAGTAAGGGGCCTGAAACTGAACACAAGTGTTCAAGGTACAGCCTCACCAGTGCCAAGTACAGAGGTCTGATCACTGTCCTAATCCTGCCAGCTGCACTATTTCTGATACAAGCCAGGATGCCATTGATCTTGTTGGCCACCTAGCACACTGCTGGCTCATATTCAGCCAGATGTTGACCAATACTCCCAGGTCCTTTTTTGCTGGCCAGCTTTTGAGCCACTCTTCCCCAAGCCTTTAACATTGCATCAGGTTGTTGTGACTGAAGTGCAGGACCTGGTGTTTGGCCTTGTTGAACCTCTGACAACTAGCCTTGGCCCATTGATCCAGCCTGTCTAGATGCCTCTGTGGAACCTTTCTACCTTGAAGCAGAATAAGACTCCCACCTAACTTGGTGTTGCCTACAAACTCACTGAGGGTGCGCTCGATCCCCTTGACCAGATCACTGACAAAGATTTGCTTCACACCTCATTGCAATATCAATGCCCACAAATTTGTTTGTAGTGCAACATGGATCTGGGGTGAATGGCAGGCACAGTAACACTGATAACAGTACATTTTTCCTTACGTCCTGATGATGTGCTGTGAGAATGATACCTTTTCTGCCTAGCTCACTAGTCGTGTTTCTGACATGGCTGTGAATACCTACAAACACACACACATGGCACATACGCATGCACAACGACGCAGGTAGGAAAATGGGGCAGAAGAGCACCATATCAGAACTTTTATTTTTTTCTGCTACATTTTCTATATCCACACTGAAATTTCTGAATTTCCATTTTAATTAGTTTACCTCTGCAGATATGCACTCACACACATTCATGTGTGGCATTATCCAGAACTGAAAATGACAGTGACAACCTATACAATCCTGGAGATGATGATTTGGAGTTATTTTCGTAGTATCATGTGGAATCACTACAATAAAACAGTCCATGCAATGCACTGTAATACCCTCCTTACCACACTATTAAATCCTGTAACTGAAACTTCCTTGCATTTCTGCTGAGAACTAATGCAGGACGAAGACTGGATTATGTCTATCTACAGATAACTCTTTAGGTCATTAATGTGGGATAAGCCACAATGAAACAGCTACACCATGTTTAGCTCTGAAAGAAACAAAACAGGAAGTTTGTATTTAGAATCATGGAATCATAGAATCGTAGAATAATAGAATGGTTTGGGTTGGAAGGGACCTCAAAGATTCTCTACTTCCAACCCCCCTACCATGGCAGGGACACCTCCCACTGGACCAGGTTGCTCAAGGCCCCATCCAACCTGGCCTTCAACACCTCCAGGGATGGACCATCCACAACCCCCTTTTTGCACGTCCACAATATGAAGACAACCCCTTCCTCCTTCACCCTGAAACACACGGAGCCATACACACACAGAGACACGTATGCACATGTGCGCACCAACATGCACACATGGAGCCATGAAGTTGAACAGAACCATCGATACATGAAGCTGGGCACACATGTGGTGCGTGAATGCACAGAGCCACACGTACACTCACGCTGAGCCATGTGCGTGGAGGTGTAATCTGGCACCCAGTCATGCCCACACAGAGGACTGCATACACAGCAAAACATGGAATTAAAAAAAGGTAGCAGAGACTCCTAATTTTAAAATTAATTGTCTGCTATCTTAAATCTAGTAATGATTCATTTTATGTGTTGGACATAACTGATCCTAAGTTTTTTTCTTTTTTTTAATTGAGGTCAATCCAGAGGGAACGAAATGACTCGCACCAAAGATACAAGACTGCTGAAAGGATGAAGTTTTGAACTCATTAATTTCAACAAGAATTTAATCTGTGACATCGTAAGGTTTAAAATTTCCCTATTGGAAATTGTGAGAATACCTGAGGGCTGGGTCCTGTGCCTAAATATACTCCATTGAACTCTTCCCTTTCTACGCTTTCTAAAAGAATAATCACACTGACATAGAGGAGCTAAGAGAAGAGGAATGTATTAAAAATACTTCTTTTGTCACATAGCGTTTCCCTCACTGATCTTGATTTTCGAACAGTGCCAGCCTCCAGCCATTCTTTGTTTATTAGTCAGTGACTTGAAGTCAAATAAGAGTCTTTGAAATACTTCACAGTGAATCTTTCTACTGATGGACAGATCCTTCATGATAAATCTGTTTCATCAAATTGCCAAAGGTTATATGGACTATGTAATTATTAATGCATAATTCCCCTATCTGCCTATCTAGATGCAATATAATTGGGTGAATAATTTATAGCAAACAATTTAAAATTTGTGCCCATTTTCTATTAGCATATTGTCCACAAATACATTATAATTCTCTGAGATTAATTCCTCATTCAGAATTACTTACTATAATTATGAAAACTTGATATAAAGTCTATTAAGTCAGTAGAAATTATTTCATTGAATTCTATGAACTCTGGATTAGACCTATAATTATTAGTCTGTAGATAAATCAGAAGAAGTTCAATAAAAATACCCACGGTCATAATTTTCATTCTAATTCTTTTGATTGGAAATCTTTCATTGCTCTCACTGGATCTGCACCTAGGGAAACAGATATACTGTGGACATCCAGCCTCACATTTAACTTTTCATGACTCAAGTGCTTTTAAAGATCCTGTCAGGCAATTAGTCATCTCTTTAGGCATCTAAATATCTCTCTTACATAATTCTTAAGATAAGTCTCTGTGCTATTGCACTATACATGGGAGTTCCATGGCTAGGTTTCACAAGCTCCCAGCTTCTATTGCCTTAAGCATCAGGCTGTGTTTTCTTTCTCCACTAAGGTATTAAATGTCCTGCAATAAAAGACCAAGCAATATAAGACAACTAAAGGGACATGCTTTATTAAAAGTCTTATACTATATGATTTTTAGTGTGGTGAGTTGACCCTGGCTGGATGCCAGGTGCCAACCAAGTTGCTCTATCACTCCCCTCCTCAGCTGGAAAGGGGAGAGAAAATATAACAAAAAGCTCATGGGTCAAGACAAGGACATTCACTAATTACTGTTACAGTAATTGGGGAAAATTAATCTAACTTAATTTATTACCAATCAAATCAGAGTAGAATAATGAGAAATAAAAACTAAATCTTAAAAACGTTTTTTCCTCACCACTCTCTTCTTCTCAGGCTCAGATTTACTCCCAATTTTCTCTACCTCCTCCCACTCTGAGTGGCACAGGGAGACAGGCAGTAGGGGTTGTGGTTAATTAATCACATGTTGTTTCTACTTCTCCTTCGTACTCAGGGGGAGGGCTCCTCACACTCTTCCCCTGCTCCAGTGTGGGACTCCTGTCATGGGAGACAGTCCTTCACACAATTGTCCAGTGTGAGTTCTTCCCACGGGCTGCTGTTCTTCAAGAACTGTTCTGACATGGGTCTTTTCCACAACCAAAACCCGGCCATTCAAAACCAATACATTTGTCTAATTCCAGTCCTAATCTAGGGCAAAGAGATGGAACAAACAATTAATGATTAACAATCTACTTCACCCCCAGCAGTGAAAGTCAAAGCTCTTATCTTGCCATTACAAATTGCTTGTTTCCAAACCAGAAAAGAAAAATAAAAATAAAAATTCAAAGCTGCTTTTTCTCTGTATGGCTTCTTACCTAGATTGGGTTTTGTATTTCTTTGAATTAATAGTCCTGCTTTCTTTTCTATTGTGCCTTAAGCAGTCATCTGGCTTCAAAGAACTGCTGTGTTTGCTTTAACTCCTCTACAGTAGAAAATACCTTATTAAAGTAATGATCTAATGGTTTAAAACAGGGCACTTCTAAGTTAATGGAGGCTCATTAAGTATACATTCATTAGACAATGCTGCTTAAGTCACTATAATGCATACTGTCAACTACCAGCATGAATTGGAAATCACATGGGCCAGTATCCATGTGTACCATGTCGTCTTGAAGAGTTATGCCTTAAAATACTGCTGTCCTACAATTTCACATATTGAAAGCTATGGTTTCTAATCTCTAGGATGATGTTGTTTGGTTTCCAACCCAGGTGTTTTGTGTGTACTAGACTGCTGTAAAAAAAAATTGTCTTAATTATCCTGAATGGGGGTTATCAACACATTTCCTTACATAGAGCCAAGTCCTCAAATGAGCTCAAATCTGTAGAAAGGGAGATGAGAACTTGCTCTCAAAGGAAATCTTGAGGCCAGTGGAAAGTTGGATGATTTGAGTTATCACCTTTGGGTCTATGTATTCCAGGCTCTGGCTTTGGTAGGCTGTATTAAGATCTCCACAGAGGAAACTATGTGCAGTGTTTATCTGTGTAGTCCAGTATTGCTATTGCTAGCAACAGGTTATATGCTTTTTGCTGAGCTTGCAAGGCTTCAGCAGTGAGCTTGCCAGCTTTGCTCTGCCTGAACTTGGCCAGCATGCAGCTTTGTTTTAATTTGTTTACCTGTGGCAGCAATTTGTTTAATTGACAGGTATCTTTAGGTAATTTGTTTTGGTCTTGTTATCTTTGTAAGGAATGACCATAGTTTTATATGGATTGCAGTAGCAAGCAATTATTCTGTGTAGAATGAGATCTTTATGACTTTACAGAATGATGCTGTTTAGAGAAATACAGGCATGGTATGGCAGCAGAGCTTTTGAGAAGCAGAGACACAGGATGCAGCACAAACAAGTGCAGGCATGGGACAATAAGAGTTGGGGCACAGCCTTGCACTGTGGACCCCATGGCTATAAACAACTCACAAATGGTCAGTTAAAGAAATGCAGTCCTTGAGTTGGACAAAAAAGGCATTAGGGATAACAAACAGAGTAATACTATATAATATATGTAAAAGGCATCTTATATAATTATCCCATTCCCCTCTTGTTGGGCCACACCTGGAATACTGTGTTGAGTTTTGATCCCCTACATACAAAAAAAAGACACTGACAGGCTGCAAAGGGACCAAAGAAGGGCCACAAAGATGGTCAAAGGAAGCCTGCCATATGAGGAAAGACTGAGAGAATTGGGTTTTTTCAGCCTTGAGAAAAGAGGGCTTACGGGAGACCATGTTCCAGTATTTAAAGGATTTAGAAAGTATTTACAAAGAAGATGGAGACTCGCTTACAAGGAGTCACATGGAAATTATGAGGGATAACAGATACTGGTTATTCCTGGGGAGATTCCAATTGGACATAAGAGGAAAAATTTTTGGAATGAGAACAATCAGCCATTGGAATAATCTCCCCAGGGAAGTGGTAGATGACACTTTTAAGATTCAGCTGGACAGAACACTGGGCCGTCTTGTCTAGACCATGCTTTTGGCAAGAAAGGTTGGACTACGTGATCCTTGAGGTCCCTTCCAACCTGGTATTCTATGATATATAGTAAATTAATATGTAATATGGAACTGCAGAATAATATAGAAACAATTAAGTGTGGAAGTATGTTAACATACATAAAAATAGCCAAAATGAATCCTAGAGTGAAGAAGAAACACACACAAGTAACATGATCATATTCCTCCCAGTGAAAGTGTTGACAACTTACCTTAACATCCCCACCCCACCCTAGAACGGAACCACTGAGCTTAGGACTCAGAGGAACAGCAGAAAAATGAACAGAACACCAGGTAAAAGGGTGTGTATAGCAATTTTAAACTATTGTTGTTGCTGTTATTATTATTGAAACATTTCCTGTAGTTTTTCTCTTTGTGTAATAGTTACATTGAGGTGCTAGAGCATGTCCAAAGAAAGGCAACAAGGCTGATGAAGGTTCTAGATAACAAATCTTATGAGGAGCGGCTGAGGGAACTGGGGTTGCTTAGCCTGGAGAAAGGAGGCTCAGGAGAGACCTTGTCACTTCCTACCACTACTTGAAAGGAGGTTGTGGCAAAGTGGGTATCAGTCTGTTCTCCCAAGTAACAAGTGACAGGACAAGAGGAAACAGCCTCAAGTTGTGCCAGGGCAGGTTTAGATTGGCTATTAGGAAAAATGTCTTCCCCAAAAGGTTTGTCAATCATTGGAACAGGCTGCCCAGGGAAGTGGTAGAGTCACCATCCCTGGAGGTATTTAAAAGACACATAGATGTCATCCTTAGCGACATAGTTTAGTGGTGGACATGGCAGTGTTAGGTGAATGGTTGGACTCAATGATTTTAAAGGTCTTTTCCAACCTAAACAATTATGTGATTCTACACCTGAACTAATAATAGTTTGATTAGACCATTAAGATTTAAATTATGTTAGCAATAAATTCTTGGCTCTTTGCCTATAAAGAAGAGTTTGAGCATGACCAGGGCATTACCACCAGGATTGTCAGTGGTATGTCAGTGCCTTGGTTGTCTTTTTCTACATCACATTTCCCCATCATTTAGTTGGGAAGTACCAGCTTCTATGCACACAAGTATTTGTAGATTAACATTGTCACAACCAATGCATGTGGGACTTTCACAGCTACAGACAAGGGCTAAGTCAATACTTCTGTAGTGTCCAGTGTGCCAGCAAGGTGTGCATTGCTCTCAAACACCAAATCAGTATGTAGCTAATTGTTCACTGGGGCATCCTTCAATACTGAAATCATGCATTATCAAAATCAATCATCTAACTGAGAAGAAGATTAGTATAGTACTCATACTGTTTAGTATGAGTTATATAGAGTGTGTCTGCATAGAAAAGTGCCTATTTCTTCTAAGGGCTGTAAAGTGGTTTTGATGTTGTGTCAGCTTAAAGCTGGATCTTGTTCCTGATGACTAACTCCCTGATCATCTGTTGTGCACTCAGGCCAGCTCACACTCTGGCCGAAGTCTGGAGTTAGACAGCTGGCTTCCAGAAGAGGAGAGACATTTCTGAAAACTCAACACACTCCCCTCTGTCAGCTGGAGTCTAGTGAAGTGGAAAAGTTGAACCTTTGCTTGGACACTGCGTACATGTAAGCTGGGTTCATTTATATGCCATGGAAAAAGGTGTAACAGTAAATTCTCTTGCCTTGCCTTTCCTCAGCATTGTTCTTAGCCCACAGTGCACCTAGTCTATCCTTAGAGCTCATTTCCACCTCTCACACAACATCCTATCTGAAGGCCCTTGTAAGTCACTGCAACGTGCATAGCCTCTGCTCTCTACAAGAAGGACACTGGTAGCCAGGGCCATGGAGTTGGTATGCATTGCACACGGTCTTCTTTAGCTCAGGCACAGCAGGGCAATGCTCCTGGGATCAAAGGGCTCAGAGTTTTATGCCTTCTGTCTCTGTGCAGCTCCCAATGGTTTAAACTGAACATATCTGGCAATTCCATTGCAATGACAGTGTTTTAATTTGCATAACATCTATTTCTTTGGAACTGAAGGGCAGATTTTCAAAGACATATATGAAGGATGAAATTGCTGAGTAACAGGGATGAATTTATTCTGATGCTGTTTCAAACTCTTTGAAGTTCAGGCATGCAAATGTCAGACAAGCAAAGCGCAATGCTACAGAATTAACCAAAATTAATCTGTAATACTTTTTTCTTGTTGGTTTCTTACAACTTCTTTTTAACTTAGTTGGGTTCTTGGTTTTCAGCTAAATAACTACTGTTAGGAGATATGGATGAACTACTTCCATGATTAGCTGAGCAGTTACATCAGTCTTATTGGGGTGAGCAAATCAATTTAACAAGAAGATTATTTATTTCCTTTGCCCTGTGAAAAGCATAGCAGGCCCTTGTACTAACACAGAAGGGCTTGAAGACGAGAGTAGGTAATGACCAATTTTGTCTTTTCTGGATGTTCCCTCACTGGAGCCAAGAAGCATTTTCCCAGGGGTAATTTAATTCTTACTTCAGACCTGTCCAGCTTCTTTCTTGGGTGCATACCAGACTCTCTAACTGCATCTCCTTCTGTACCTACCTCTTGTCCATCAGCCAGGTTGTGGTGAACCGACCACATGATTTTTTCTGCCTTTACAGGTGTAAACTTAATTGATCCAAACTGCAGAAGCAAATTAACATATTACAAATCTATGGTTGTATTATCCTAAAACACCCTGAAAAATCTTCAATGTCAACACTTTTTCCAAGATCAACAACTGTCTGATGGAACACTTGATCAAAATTGAGGATCTCTGCTAATGCCCATAACACACAGCCCACCCCATGAGATGAATTACATGACTGAAGCTGGTTTCCTCCCCTGGTTTCCCTTGTTTTTGTATTACTATGGTCATGATTTTACTCATCTTTCCTTTTTAAAAAAAAATATTATATTCACCTCACCCAACTTCTTCCAACTGATTGATTTTCCAAGTGTCTGTTTTGTGGATAACATATTGATATATTTTAGAAATCAATAGAAAGAGAATTAAACAGAAAACAAATCAGATAGCTCAATCATATAAGTCTGCTGCTGCTTAATCTTTCATTTCAACCGCATATTTCATGAGCTTAAGGCCACAAACCAGGCTTTTCTATTTCCCTGCCTTATGTCTCAGTACATAGAATATAGCATTCATGGAGCCTTCTATTTATCTAAAATTATATGATATATGGAATCTTATCATAAAGGGCTCAAGTGAAATTATTAAACCTATGTCAATTAAGACTAATGCCAAATCCAAACCAATATCCCAAGAGCAAGGGGCTTGCTAAAGATAAAGAGAGAAACTGTTCTCTATTAAACAGTCTTAAGTAAAATCAAATCTGATATAATCCTCTTATTAAGTAATATTTGACAGTTCAGTCATGCATTTCTCCTAAAAGAAGAGACTTGCTTATTTTAAGCTCCCTGAGAGACAATTTGCATAAAGATGATCTAGAACAAGATTGATTTACCATTTTAAAAGAACTATATGCATAAAGAGTGTTTCAAATAGGTGTTTGCACACTTTTTTCCAGAGCCTCTTGTGACCTACAGAAGGACAAGCTCCTCTCCTGTATAGATTTCTGCCCCGACTTGTATGCTCTCAGTCTCAAGCCACAACTGTACTCTTTGATATGTTTTTGGCCAGCCACCAGTTACATAACACCTAATGCTGAGAGTCTCTAGAGATGAAGACAAGGCTGCAAGGTTTTTACTAACCTGAGAGAAATGGTGAACTTTCACTTCAAAAAAAAAATGGGAGTGGTGTTCTACTTCTGCAGAAATATTCATTCAATTTTAATATAATGGTGGCTATAGGCTTTAAATGTTATTTAAATGATACTTCATCCATAAAGGAAATGAGATTAAAGAGAAGAGATGGTGGTAGGAAAATAAAGAGAGAAGATTAAAGCTTTGATGACACAGTCATAGAAATTATACATGGAAAGATCAATTATTTCTGATTACACATCTTCTTTCCTGTTCACTGGGTTATATGCTATAATTCTCTATTTAGGCTTACTAGGAGCCTATGACTATGTTAACTTGTAAACTACATTTATTTTTAGAGCAACTAACATGAAGGCTTTTCAGCATGGCTTCCTCTTCGCTGTAGCTACGTGCAGTCTGGAGGTGATTCATCATATTAGAGCAGCTTTGCATGACCCTATCTCAACAAGGGGTGGTAAAAGCTCTGTGGTTAACACATCTCATGTCTTCATGCGCACGTTAGTTTTGTGCCTCCTACACACTGACCTTCAAACCAGAAGATATTCCTTGTCAGACAGAGAAGGGAAGGAGGAGGGGCAGAGGTGCTTCAAAGCTTTCTCCTCAGCTTCCAGAACACTTATAATATCAGTCCATGATCATCTTCTTTAGTTTGTTTATGACTTTTCTCCATTCCCTCAGTTTCCACTGGCATAGACAGTCTAGGAAGGAAGGATGGATATTCTTCAAGAAGGAAATCTTCAACATGCAGGAGCAAGCTGTCCCCATGTGCTGAAAGATGAGCTGGTGAGGAAGACCAGCCTGGCTGAAAAGAGAGCTTTGGCTGGAACTCAGGAAGAAAAGACAGTTTATGACCTTTTGAAGAAGAGGCAGGCCACACAGGAGGGCTACAAGGACGTCATGAGGTTATGCAGAGAGAAAACGAGAAGGACTGAAGCCCAACTAGAACTTGTTCTGGCTACTGCCATGAAAAACAAAACAAAACAAAATTTTTTAAGTATATGAGCAACAAAAGGAGGACTAAGGAGAATCTCCATATTCTATTGAATGTGAGGGGAGACACAGTGACAAAAGATGAGGAAAAAGCTGAGATACTTAATGCCTTCTTTGTATCAGTCTTTTATAGTGAGATCAGTTGTCTCTGGGTAGCCAGCCCTCTGAGCTGGATGACAGAGACAGGGATCAGAATGAAGCCTCCATAAACCAAGGGGAAATCGTTAGTGAGCTGCTGCACCACTTAGACCCACCCAAGTCTACAGGACCAGATAGGATCCACTCAAGGTTCCTGAAGGGCCTGGCAGAAGTGCTCACCAAGCCACTTTCAATCATTTATCAGCAGTCCTGGCTAACTGGGGATGTCCCTGTTGACTGGAGCTTAGCAAATATGGCATCCATCTGCAGGACGGTCCAGGAGGAGGATCCAGGCAACTACCGGACTGTCAGTCTGACCTCTGTGCTGTGGAAGGTAGGGGAGCAGATCATGTTAAGTGTCGTCATAGAGCACATATAGGTTTATGAAACATGGGTCCTGCTTGACTAACCTCGTCTCCTTCTATGAGAATGGAGAAGGGCTATGGATGTTGTCTGCCTAGACTTTAGTAAAGCATTTGACATCATTTCCCATGGTATTCTCCTGGAGAAACTGGCTGCTCGTGGCTTGAGTATGTGTACTGGTCACTGTGACTGGGTTTTTACCAACTTTTTTGAAGTTGTTGGATAGCTGGGACCAAAGAGTGGTGGTGAAAGGAGTTAAGTCCAGTTGGCAGCTGATCTGAAGTGGTGTTCCCCAGGACCCAGTATTGTGGCCTGTTCTCTTTAATATCTTTTCCAACAATCTGGATGAGGGGTTCGAGGGCACCATCTGTAAGTTTGCAGACAACACCAAGTTAGGCAGGGGTGTTGATCTGCTTCAAGGTAGAAAGGCTCTGCAGAACCTGGACAGGTTGGATTAATGGGCTGAGGCCAGTTGTGGGAGGTTCAACAAAGCCAAGTGCCAGGTTCTGTGCTTCAGTCACAACAACTCCATGCAATGCTAAAGGCTTATGGAAGAGTGGCTGGAAAGCTGCTCTGTAGAAAAGAATCTGGGATTGTTGTTAAACATCTAGCTGAATATGAGTCAGCAGTGTTCCCAGGTGGCCAACAAGGCCAATAGTATCCTGGCCTGTATCAGAACTATGTGTGGTTGGCAGGACTAGGGAAGTGATCATCATCCTGTACTTGGCACTGGTGAGGCTGCACCTCGAGTACTGTGTTGTGTTCAGTTTTGGGCCCCTCACTACAAGAAGGACATTGTGGTGCTGAAGCATGTTCAGAGAAGGACAGTGAAGGTGGTTAATGGTCTAGATAGAACACAAGTCTTAACAGGAGAAGCTGGGGGACCTCGGATTGCTTAGCCTGGAGAAAAGGAGACTCAGGGGAGACTGTTGCTTTCTACCACTCCTTGAAATGAGGTTGTAACAAGGTGGGAGGTTAATCTGTTCTCCCAAGTAACAAGGGAGATTAGGACAAGAGGAAATGGCCTCAAATTGTGCCAGGGGTGGTTTAGATTGGACATTAAAAAAAACAACCTAAAGGGTTGTCAAGCACTGGAACAGGCTGCCCATGAAAGTGGTTGAATCACCATCCCTAGAGGTATTTAAATACATATAGATGTCGTGCTTAGGGTCATTAGATGACCCTGACAGAATCATTATGGTTGGAA
>VZZY01025731.1:0-53305 GCA_013400335.1 Eurystomus gularis | reverse complement strand
CTTAAAAGAAATTTATTTAATTAAAGTTTTTCCTTCTTGAAATTGTAGCCTAATACAGCTAATGACATAATTAGGAGGGTGTTTTATGTTTAGGAAGATGATTTGTAGAAAATAGAGCTAATTATTTAATGACAGATCTTACTGATGCTGTTGAAAACTACATAGAATATTTATTTTTCTAAAACTTATGTATTGTTCTTCAAAATGTTATATTTTATTGATGACAACTTTGGAGCTTTGGTTATGAAAAGTCATTAATGGAAAAATAAATTAAATTTTTCAGGATCTTAGTTATGAAAATACAGGAAAACTACTGTAAACTGTTAAAAGCAATGTTAGAAACATTACCTATAAAAGTTCTGTGAGAAATAGTTATTAAAATGCTAGTAAGTAACATTGTCTGAATAGCTTTTTTACTTAACAAGTGAGTGCAAGTGGTCTCTGAATTATACTGTTTTTTTCTATAGAAGTGATTTGTCTCATTACGATGACTGTAATCTTTTTCTCATTTGTTTTTTACTGCTTGCCTATTCTAGGAAGTAGAGGTTGGTATACATTTTCTATCTTTCATGATTCTGTGATTTATACATTGATTCCTTATGTTTTACTAAATGTAGGTTATTTCTCCCTCTCCAGGATGATTATTTTCGTACATGGAGTCCCGGTAAACCATTTGATCAAGGTAAGATTCTGCAACTAGTTATTTGTATGAGATAAAATTTAAGTATTTATAATTATGCTATTGTTCTAGAATACCTACAGAATTCTGTGAATTTGTGGTTTTTTCTCCCTTGTCAAATGATTAATTTAAGGAGGTCCAGAAATTCAGCCTAATAATCATTTGAAATCTGTGATTTTTTTGAAAACTTATTGATTGGAGATACATGAGAGCATTAGGAACCTCTGAAGTAGCTTAAAGTTTCCCTGGGGTTTAGGAGACTTTGTTTGTTTTTATTTATGTATTTCAGTTAAGCACTGTTGCATTTTCAGTAGGATATTTGAAGAAAAACAGGCATGCAATCTGATACTTGTCTTTTGCAGTTAAAAAATCATTAAGATGATGAAAGTCTCTTTGTACCTTGCTCTTAAAAGAAGATCTAAAAAATAGTTTTGGAAGTCTCTGCCATGTTTAAGTGATCTGTCTTCAGACAAAACACAGATGGAGCTTTGAGGGTGACATATAGTACAACAATGTCAACAATTTGAGGAAACACAGCAAACTTTCATGTTAAACATTTCCCTCCCAAGACACTGGAACTTAATATTTATTGTCAATATAATCCACTTCATGTATGTTGTTTCAAAGAGTACGACTACCATTGTGAAACTACTGAAAAACTTGATAGTTTGGGGTGTTTTTTTTTAATTGCTACAAGGGGTGCTTCAGAAAATGTCTTTTCTGATAATGCCAATGGCATAAATGCAAAGAAGAAACAGTGTAGGTGCTTGTACACAAGAGACTGAGATAAAAATATGTCGCAAAAATATTTTTTACTCAATTTAAAGAACCTTCATCATAATGGATACTGACTTTTAGGCTAGATTTAGAATGATTTGTATTTTGTTACAGCCTCATCTCAGAGATGGGCTTTTCACCATGTTCTATGCCTTTGTCACTTTAATTCAGGATTACTGTAGTAAGACTGTGAAAAGAAATGCCTTAATTTCTTAAATGAATACACCCGGCTTGTTTTGCCAGTTTGTGGGAGAGAAGAGTAGAGGGAAGGGAAGACAGTCCCATCTATATTGTCACTACTGGGTGAATTATGATTTTCTTCTGGTTTGGTGGAAATTTGTAAATGTTAATTTAGAACCATGGCAGCTTGAGTATTTTAGAACCTACCAGTTTCACAAACCACGTGTCTCTGCTTATTATATACTGGTATGTTAGGAAAACGTACATAACATTAGTATTCTAACTCCTCAGAGAAAAAGACTCCTTTCTTTTGGTGAAGTACCTCATCTCAGAAGAAGGTTTATTATCACCTTCGTATGAACGTATCACGTATGAAGTACCTTTAGTCTGATCCTTTTCTTCTTTGTTTTTTGATAGAGGGGTATGGTCTGCAAATATGTTTTTTAGTACGAGCACTGGAAGAGGTTGTACTTGAATTAATGACTTATTGGTGGCAAAATCATCAGAAGACATTGAATTGAATATGCTGTAAATTTTACTCATGATTATTTTTGTTCTTGCATACTTGATATGTCTGGGGTTTTGTAATTTTGTTTTTGTTTGTTTGTTTTTTTTAATTGGTTGTTTTTCAGAAGATGTACTGACTGGCAGTTTAACATATACTGGCTTGTTCTGTTGCCCTGAGTTCTCTGGGGATCCTGATGCTGATGTTTGTAGAATACTCTTCTGAATTTACAAACAACCCTACTAAGAAAACATGTTAAGATTATCTGTCCTACCTCATTTGTAAAATGCATTGTGTATTGGGTAGTGAATATTTTAAAAGCATGCATACAGGTTCAACTTTCTATTTTCATATCCTTGTTAACTGAGAATTAACATTGAAGAGTGAAACACGTTTGCTGAGTAGTTTTATCTACATTTTACTGTATAATTTCTAAATGAAAACCAAATAATCCTAGGTGAGAACACTTTTTAATAATAAAAGGTACACTAAAGTTTTATTACTGAAAATTCTTTCCAGTGTCTTAATTTGTTAATCATTTTAAAAATATCAGGTATTTTTACCTGCCAGTGCACTGCTTTTCAGTTTTCCTCCAATGACTGCTACAGTCTTCGTACTGAATTTAGCAATGATATTGAGTTGAGCTGTATGCCAAAAGATTTATAGCTTCTCAAGAATTAGATGATTTCTAGACTCTGACATACAGATGTTAATCAGGGACTTTCATGCTGTTGTTATAACATTACTGAATAGATCTGGGAGATACAGGAAAAACAGAAGGTTTCCCAGTCAATATCTTCATCTGCATGTTGGTAGAATTGGCTTTCTCTTATGTTAGGTATAATGGGAATTTTTTTAAACATAGCAAAATATTCCTGAGAATAAAATTTAACTATGGCGGTACTATGCACCTGTTCATACATTCAGGTCTCCCTCATCAGATGGGAAAAGCGATCGTGGGTGGCATCTTATAGGAAGAGCCATTCATACTTTAAGTGTGGCAGCCTTGCAAATGTCAGCTCCTTAGGAGGGAATGTAATGTTCATAATTTACTGAAGAAATCAGGTCTTTTATGATTCCCCGTGTTTGCCAGTATAAGATATAGAGCAGTGGCAATCTCAGAACATTTTTTTTTTTCCCCCCTCATATTATTTAATAAGATAGGAAAAAGTGAGAGTGGTAGACTATTAAATCTAAGTTTTAGGTGTACATTCTGATAGTCTCTGTAAGTGTCATTCCAGGGCTGTGCCATAAGCACTGCACTAGCACCATTCCACTCTGGTTGTGTACCACTTCACTACTAAGTTTAAATCAAATAAGGTTTAACTATCAATTAATCTTTTCACCTCAGTAACCATATATGTAGACTTACGGGGTTTTCATCTGGTTTTCTTTCCTTTACTAAAATGAACTATTCAGAACAATAAATAGGAACATCACAAATGAATGACTGTGGGGTCTTGTGATCTGTTGGGGCTTGTTGCAAGCCAAGCGATCTGTGTTAGAGAATCTTTGAGGGTTTCCCCTTCAATCTTCTGTTACTGCCATTCTGGTTTCTGGAGCAGCTACTCTCTCAAGTGAGACTATTCCATAAAAAACATTCTCTCAGATGAAAACATGAAACTTCTAAGTGTATCTACATTTTTTTAAAATGTAGAAATAAACTTGCAGTGATAGACTAAAATTGCTCTCTAAAGATGGGGTTTAAACAGGAGCAGTATCAACTTCCCGTGTCTGTTGTGTTAAAGTCTGTAATAATACTGCTGAAGATATAGGCAGATAGGTTCTTTGAGGACAGAAAAAAAATATATCCTTAATTTATCTCTATCAGTGTTTTATTTATTTTCATTTTGTTTGTTTTATCAACACTTGGCTTTTCAGAAATTTACATATAAACCTGTAAAAATATGGAGTGAGTGAGTGATCCTTTTGGCATTAAAAGATATGAAGTACAGGTCTACTAGACAGGATTTTTTTTCTATTTACTATGAAAACAATGGACGATAGAAATTCCTAGTGTTTTAATAGAATTTTTTTTTCTTTGCTAATTGAGACTATAGCAACTTTACATGATGAAATCACAAATAGATATTTGGAAGTTTTAAAATCTATATATGAACAAAATATTAAGTCCTTTAAATGGCATGAACCCCAGCTGACTACATGTAATAGAGATGGTGGTGTAATATTTAGCTTTATGTCTGTATTTTCAAATAGTTAGCTGTCATTTAAAAAATACTCAATCTCTGTTACGCACCCCTTTGTCTTTTAGGCTGTGGTGTAGGTACCTGGTACATATGTAACTCCTTGTCAATACCACTACTAGTGAGACAAATGGGTTCTCATTATTTACATTTATTACTTTGTGTATCCATATTGTGCTCGAAATCAGCACTATATGGGGACCTTTTTCAAATCATTTTTACCCAATACCCATATTAATTTTCAAGTAGTATTTTTGAGGAACCAGGGCTTTTCCATATAGGCGTATTTTTGTGGTCTACACAGAGTTACTATTTTCCTAAGATTTATCACTATTGAAGCCCTTTCTAAGATTTTCATAGATTTACTGTGTGTGGATAATATATCTTTATAGTTTTTTCAGAATCCATCCTTTATCTGAACCCAAATCTTAATGCTGATATTTTAATGTCCTTGAAAAGTTTGTGGTTCAAGGAATCAATAGTCATGCACAGGATAATAAAATGAGTGTCTTAATAGCATCTTAATTCACTCTTTTATACTTTGGTGTATTTTGAAGGGTATTCTTATGTTAATATGATTTAAGTATGTCAAAATTGCTGAAGTAGACGGATCTGTGTAATTCTGTTGGTATTAGTAGTTAGAGAGTGGTTATATTAAAACGTATGTCCAAGCATTCCAGAAGGTTAGCTCTTACTATGAAAAGGTATAGTGATATTTACTCTTGGGCTACAAAATTTAAGTTATTTTAAAAGATGAAAAATGTTACAACTTGCATTGCAATCCACGAATACCATTCCTTAATGCAACATCTGACATTTGTCCAGAGTACTTGTTCCCATTGAACTCATTTGCTTATATACTTGTAAGATAGAAAAAAGTATTTAAATAAATATTTTGTCTGCCTATGATATAAACACGCACAAATGTTTATGTATTTTTATAAAAATCACAGTGTAAATTCTTAATAAAAATCATATGGGGCAGGTATTTTTGGAATAAATCTTGATGTTCTATTAATCTTATTTAGTTAGCGCTAAAAGGCAGGTTTTGTCCTTTCAGTGGTTTTAGAAATGAACAGTTAGGATGTTTTGTGTTTTGGACTATTCTAAATTGAGTGTTTTAGTCATTTCAACTTATGTTTTATCAATGTTTTCTCAAACTAAAAAAAAAAAAACAAAAACAAAAAAAAAAACAAAAAACCAAAACAATACTTACTAACAGCTTTTCTTCATATACCACTTTTACGTCAGATAAAAATATACAGGATACTTTTGATACACTTTATTTTTAGACTACAGATAGTAGCAGAGCTTGAAGGGTGTAGCTATTGAATAAAATTACATGCACAAAGACACTGGTGTAATTTTTTTAAGCGGAAAGGATGTTTTCCTTTGCTCAATAGAAATACCTTGGAGGAACAGTAGAGTATTTCCATGTAGTGGAAAAAATATGAAATGACATTTCCATGGAGGATGAACACCCTAAAGGTATGGTTGGTTTGTAGATATATTTATAAAATTTCCTGTAGACTATTCCCCTGAATTATTTTTGGCTTTATGGTATCATGTTATATTATATGTTTGTTTACAACAGAAGTATTGTGGATAGCATTTTACAGCAGAAATAGGTTTTGAAACAATTTCAAACACTTATGTTTTGGTTGGGTCTTTGCCCTTTAGCTCTTGATTTTTCATCTACCTAGCTCTGTAATAATTTGAGTAACTGAGGATATGCAAACATATCTCTATTATTTGTGAATATATTTCTGTGCTGTGAACTGAAACCATTTAGAGTCGTGTTGAATAAAATTGATTCACTCATTTGCAAGCCTTGGGAAGCCAAAAGGGAGGTTAATGAAGATCCATTAGTTGAAGACTGTGAAAACAGTAATGTAGATTTAACTTTGCTACATTTGATATGTGCACTTATGATCTAGTTTTAGCAAAACTATTGATTTTTTAAATATTAGAAATATATATCCATCACTTTCAAGGTAAATCACAGTACGTGGTAATTAAAATGTATCATATATCACATTAATATAGTTTAGCATTAATAGTAAATATGATGAAAGATTCTTAAAAGCTTTTCAGTTTGTTATTTTTGAAATTCGTATTTACCTACTACAAAGATACCATTTCTTTATCTAAGCCAACATTTTAATCTGGTGAACAGTTTCCAGCTTTCATGTATTTAGGTATGTTTAGGAATCCTGTTCACTGTGAAAATATACCAAATCCTGCATTAAATAGATTTCTACTGCTTTTTATTACTTTCAGCCAGCCCTTGCCTGATAAGATCTTTCATAGATGTCTGAGAAGTATTTTAACGGTTCTTTTTCTTCATTATCTGATGCTGTGCTGTAGTGGTGGTTCTATTATTTCTCTTTTACAAATTTCTGTACTATCATAACACTATGGAAGTGCCTTGTCCTATATGATTCACAGTCTTGGATTTTAAGATTCACTGGGTAATGCACATCTGCTTTTCTACTTGTGAATCTCAAATTGTTTCAGTATTTATTTCTGTAGTATCATTGAATGGATTCTAAATTCTTACAGATATTTTAAAAAAAGGCTATATAAAGGATTTTTAGTGAGGCTAAACCCAGCCCATGATAGGAGATTTTGCCTGCCTTTGGCTGCAGTTTAGCCCTTTGTTCTTGCTCCCCTGCAACCCTTGCGTCATGCCCTGGTGTTAGGTCTGAAGAGTAACCAACTCTTGAATTGTCCTAAGATAAATTTAAAAGTTTTGTTCGTGGGTTTTGTTTGTTTTTGTGGGTTTGTTCGATTTCTTGTTTGTTTGTTTTAACCTGAGTAAATCCTGAATTCAGGTAGCCATTCAGACCCACAAATATTTACGTCAGCAGCCAGCAGTGGCTGGCTGCAGGTACAGCACCAGACCTTCTTAAGCTGGCAGCATGCTGAGCAAAGGGTATGTGAAACTGTTTCTTTGCATTCCACAAACCTGATAAAGTTTAGTCCTGCACATCTTTTCATTTTTAAAGTCCTTCTACTTCTATCTACTGTGCCAGGATGTGCGAACAGATGCCATTGGTCCCTGAGGATTGTGAGCCTTAAAATATTTTGGTGTGTACTAGGACTGCTTCTTCTTTACAGGCTTACTGAATAGCCTAATGAACTTTGTTATATTTGCCACATGAATTTAATAAGAAAGCTTGTAAAACAGCTAATAGAGGTAGTTACTAAGAGTATAAAATCTGAAATCACGCATTACTGTTTAGTGGTGAGGGAAAAGAGCTTATTAAATCCATTTAAAAAGCCAATGAAACAAATAATGAAAAGAAGAAAAAAGCTGCATATAGTTTTTCTTGAACTCAAATAGAAGAATTACAGTTCTTAAAGCACATTTCAAATAGACTTTTGACCAATTTTTATTTAACCTCCTTATATTTAAAAACCTGTTATTTTTTTAACTAAGGTGTTTATTGTCTGTTTCTGTAATCCTCTTTATCTCTGGTTGACATATACATAACTCTTCACTAATTTATAATTTACAGTGTGTAAAGAACATGCATCCTAAGACATCACAAGTGATGTCCTTCAGGGTCTTTATCAGTGACCTGGATGAGGGGATTGAATGCACCCTCAGTAAATTTGCAGATAACACAAAATTAAGTGGTAGTGTCAATCTGCTTGAGGAAAGCTCTGCAGAGGGATTTGGACAGGCTGGAGTGATGAGCTGAGGTCAGTTGTATGAGGTTTAACAAAGCCAAGTGCTGGGTCATGCACTTGGGTCATAAAAACCCCATTCAACGTCACAGGCTTGGGGACGAGTGGCTGGAGAGCTGCCTGGCAGAAAAGGACCTTGGGGGGTTGCTTGACAGCTGACTGAACATGAGCCAGCAATGTGGCCAAGAAGGCTGATGGCATCCTGGCCTGGATCCGAAACAGTGTNCTGTATCAGAAACAGTGTGACTAGCAGAAGTAGGGAGGTGATCGTGCCACTGTACTTGGCCCTCATGAGACCGCACCTTGAGTACTATGTCCAGTTTTCAGCACCATAGTACAAGAAGGACATTGAGGTGCTGGAGCGGGTCCAGAGAAGGACAACGAAGCTAGTGAGGGGTCTGGAAAGCATGCCTTACGAAGAGCAGCTGAGGGAACTGGGATTCTTTAGAGAAGAGGAGACCGAGAGAAGATCTTATTACTCACTACAGCTACCTAAAAGGTGGCTCTAGTGAGGGTGGTGTTGGTCTCTTCTCCCAAATTACTAATGATAGGATGAGAGGAAATGGCCTCAAGTTACGTCAGGGGAGGTTTAGATTAGATATTAGGAAGAAATTCTTTACTGAGAAAGTGGTTGGGCACTGGAACAGACTACCCAGGGACGTGTTGGAGTCACCATCCCTGGAAGTGTTTAAAAAAAAAGTAGATGTAGCACTTGAGGCTATGGTCTAGTGGTTAGGGAGATGTTGGGATGAAGGTTGGACTAGATGATCTTAGAGGTCCTTTCCAACCATAATGATTCTATGAAATAAGTTGCAGCATGGCAATGGCATGTAAAATTCCTGTTAGTAACCTCTGTATTGTTCTTGAATTTTGAGGGACAGGATTGTGAGAGAACAAAAGGATTTCAGACTGTTCCTCAAAACGTCATGTAATTAACAGAGATTGTGTTATTGTTTATCATCTGTGAAACTTTAAGAAACCACTTGACCTCTCATGTCTGAATCTGCATGGACAGCAGTAAATAAAAACAATTTTATTATTTGGACTTTGAATGTATTAGATTTCAGAATCAGTGAGATGGACTAAAAAGCAGATCCAGAAGTTACATTTTTATTATTTTTTTTTTTTTTCTAGAGAGAGTAGTCTGGGTGCTTTAAGTAAGACTAGAAATGAAAGGAAATGTATGCTTCTGGCCCATTTACTCTGCTTTTATATACTGCATAATATGCAATTAATCATATTCAAGCTTTGGTTTTTATTTAGCTAGGTCTTATTTTTAATGAGACTTTCTCCTTGTAAGTTGTCTCCAAGTCACAGTTTTTAAACTAGCATTTAATTCAGAAAAATGTGTTCCTGGATGGAAACAAATGTATTGCTTCAGGTACTGAAATATATGCAGTGAGATGTGTAGGTACAATGGTAAAAATTTCAAAAAAATTAGCTAGAACTGCACCTACCTGTAGGTGAGATAAAAGATGGATATTAGTACTATAAAAAATATTTGTGGTATTAATAAACCCAGATCAGTAGTAAAATGCTCACTGGTATTATTCAGACATTTCTCTGTATTTATCTGCCAATCAAAAAAATAAGTCAAAACTGTCAAATTGTTATATTGAGTCAAGGTGCTTTTTGGAGAGAAAGGCCAGGTCTGGCTGTGGAATGCCCTGTCTGAAGTATTGCGTGCTCTGCCGTTCTCAAGTCACCTTGCGTGACTTATCTGTGGTGTTCCTTCCAGGCTACACTCTACTCCATCCTGCCCACATACAGGGAATACACAACTTCTTCCTTTTCTGTGCCATGCCAAGTGATAGCTATGAGTCAGGACACAGGACTGAAGGTCACAAAAGTGACTGAAATTGTAGATGTCTTTATTACAAGCTAGTAACTGCAGAGCACACCTGTACTTCTGTCTGTATTTCTAAACTACAGGGTTCTCTTAATCTGGAGACTGGAAGTATTTAATGCAAACATGGATCAAGTGATCCAAGATAAAACCTGGAAGGAACATTGCAAAGTGAATTTTTAATGGGTTAAGTCCAAGTTCTTTGTGGTTATAATTTTACAGAAGATACATTCTTACATCTTGGTGTTTTGTTTTGTTTTATTGTTTGTTTTTGTTTTTGTTTTTTTCCTCCTAATGACCACTTAAATCTACTTGGAACTTTTACAGGTTTGATGTATTTGTGGTTGTTAGTTTGTAACAGTGAAATTGACCTGTTCTCAAGAGACTGGAAGAATAAAATTATAAAATTATACATCTTATAGCATGGTGTTTTAAAAGAGCAATCTTCTTGACATTTGAGGTAATAGATGGGACAAATTTCAACATGCTCTTCTGCTGTTACAGGTATGCAGATGTGTCTTTCCTCTGATTGCCTGAGTCAGAACTCAGTTCTGACACAACCAGAATGTCTAAATTATGGTTTAGTGTAGGAAAAGATAATATAATGCTTAACTGTTTGCTAGTGATATATTACTATTGAACTTTCAGGTAGTGTTAAGGTGTTATTTCCTTCTGCCAATTCAAGGAAGTGGACATTGTGGTTTAAAAAAAAAATCCTTTTCTAAAGCTGCTGAAATCTTAAAGGATGACAGCCAAATAGATACATAGTTTCTACTAGTTATTACTGTTTGGGATCTTTTTTTCAGAATACTTGAGAATTTCTTATTATATGTAGAATAAACTGGGTACAGTTGTCTTAATGTTGTCAGTTACACCAGTCTGAGTCCAAAGTAACACTCTTTTTTTGCAATTTAAATAGGGTCTTTTCTGAATTTGCACAGATACCAGGAGGGGTGTTATTTTACTTTTACATCCATGGACTTTCTCATTTACATCAACTTTTGAGCCATGGGAAAGCTATTCTTTTATAAATTTTCAAGGAATACCCAAAAGAGAGAACACAAAATTCTGGGAAAGTTTTTAAAGCAGAGCTCACAGATATTTTTGAGGGGGAGACTTTCTTCAAATTCAGAAATTAGAAAACGATTACAGCTAAACATTGAAAAAAGACAGTCACTTCAGGCTGTGGGCCTGGGCAAAGACTGTCCAAGGTAAACAGATTTTGGGGTGCCCTACCTCTTGAGAGCCGAAAGGGTGTGTCTAGTTTTTGTTTCATTTTTATTTTTGGTGGGTCTCTTTGTTTTGTTTCTTATAGATAATACTACTAATCATAGGAGTAGGCTGCTCAAATGTCTTTTGAAAGTCTGAAGGTAAGCACTCAATGTTTGACAAATTTGGAGTGATTGCTCTTAAAATACTCATAGGAAAGTTTTAGATTTCATACTTTTCCCACTCATTCAGCCATACTCAAACCCTTGCCTGAAACCTGAGTGAATAAGTAGGATTAAGTATAGCCTTTGTTCAAGTAAAAACTCAATTAGGAAAACTACATCATATGGTAGTGTAGTATTTATTAATTTTGAAGGATTTCAAATAAGAGTTTAATAGTAAAGGTCTCAAAATGTTTAATAAGCATCAATATATGAAAAGTTACTACATTTGTTTCATAGATGAGAAAACTAATGCAAATTGGTTACTGCGGTGTTGAAAGATGGTAGTGTGCATAGGTGGATGTTGCTGAGTACACAGTATCAATTTGAGACGAAGTATGTAGGCCAGAAATGCAGAACTTGTGCAAAAGTTGTCCCGAGAGATTTCATTATTGATGATTTTAGAGATTTAGAAAATAGAAATTTAGAAGAAAATTAAGAGGTCCTTAAATGATAGACAGGTTATTTGGCAATCAGCAGTAAACAGTTCTGTTTAAAAAACCCAAACAAGTGGGACTCAAGTGCTTAAGAGCTGTTTTACACACATTTAGTCATGCAGGTGTATGCACCCCCCACAGACATATTTTAATGATCTAAATTATCTCTCCTAGCTGCTCATCCTGGAATCTACCCACTTGAAAAACTTGCTCACACCTCATATATTGTTGAGGTTGCCAAGTTTCTCATTGGTAGACTAGAATTGAAAACAAGCTATTGGTGAAACGTCCTGTGCAGTTTCCCTTCTCCAGGACACAAATACCTACTCTTCTGTGAGCTAGAATGAAGGAGGGTGGGGGGGAAAGGAGTGGATTATGACATATAAATAACACCTACAGTTCTGCACAAGTGACTAAAAAAGTATGACTCAATGAATATTAAGTGAAGTACTTTGAAATTGTGAAAGAGATCAAACTTCAGGGGGTTTGTACCAGAGGAAGAATAGACTACCAGTTTGGGTCTTTTTGAGCAATTATTTTAACTTACATGAACAGTACCCAGAATAGCAAGTATCATATTATGAATTAGTATAAATGAATTTTTATGTCCATTTTTTTAAACTTTAATTGTAGCAGCAAGCAAAAAAGGAGATACGGCAGTACTTTAGCTGTCAGATGCTTGTAACTCGGATGTTTCTCTGCATGTATCTATGCTAACTGCAACCCTTACAGGGCAACTTGACACTCAGTGCTAATGTATCAGAGCTTAGTAACATAAAATGCTAGGAACAGTGATGTATCTGAACAGAAGCCTGATAAGAGGCTTTACATAATTGTCATCATCAGTATGGAGACTTCCAAGCACTTGTGAGAGTTATTTCTTGGGTAGAAGCAACTTCCATGCACACAGCCACGTTAATTGTTGAAGCATTTGCTCACAATCTAGAAACCAGACAGCCCATAAGCTTCAGGGATTTGAATCTAAACTACTAATTACTTGCTTGGCCACCTATAGAAAAACCTTCTCTCTGACCTTCTTACTGAAGTTGTAGATTCATGTAGCCAGATGGAACAAGTGTACAAGAAGATTCCTCTTGTGAACTTCCAGCTGTAGCTACCCATTCTGCTTTTTGTGTTATATAGTGAATCTTAAATGGCAAATACAGTCCCTGGGAGATGAAACAAAAGCTTGAGATTCTTTTTCAGAGCATTCCTATCAGATTACTGAGGTGGGATATTTCTTGTTTATTCTCTCTTGTTTTCATGAATTTCAGATGGTTAGCTGCACAATGATTCATTTTCTTATTGAAGTTAAAAGGTGTATATTCTCAGTAGGTATGTTGGATTGCAAGACAGGGATGACTTGCTATGAATCCACAGCAGTGTGGCTTCAAACCATCTGTGGCTGAGCAGGGCCTGTGTGCATGAATGCAAATTTTGGATGCTGATCACTGTACAATTTAGGCAAAAAATTATCACTGTTGACTGTAATTAAACAGCTGGCTTCCATGTTAGCTGACAATATCAAGTCATATGAGTGTTTATGTGCTCTTCCTTGCTCTCCTCCCTGCTGTTTCTGGAAATTGTGGTGCTGGGATTCTGCTCATCTCCCTAGACCAAACACATTTCTCAGTTAGAAATTCTGCTTCAGAACAGAAGAAATCTCCATCTTTCAAAATGGATAAGTAAAGACACTGATGGTCTTCAGGAATTGTGTGCTTTATCAAAGCAGGCATTATGAGTCATTCCCTTCTAGGTGTTTGTCTGCCTAGAGTTTTAACCTAGGCATTTGCCCTAATAATTAATATTTTAGTTAAAACTTTTAGATAATTTGTATTTTTCTCCCCTCATTGACAAATGTGAAAACTTTGTAGGTAAAGAAGTCAGACCTGCCTTTTAAACTAAAGGAATTAAACCTCTTATGGGATGCTCAGAACATAGCTTAAGTTTAAGTAAGTGTAGCAGAGCAAAATGTGTAGCTGTGAGGTTTTTTGCCTCATCAGAAATGAATCACAAATTTTGGAGGAGGGAAACCGAATTTTAGCCTGAAAACTTTGTCCTTAACCTTTTCTCCCCTTTCATTTTAACTGGGAATGGAAAATTAGGAACATGTCAGAATACACTCAGCAGACTGAATGATAATTTGCTGTGGTTTCTGCCACAAAGCTCCTGTTAAAATGACTCCTACGTTATGTCTTGCTAATCTTGATTTCCTATTATATTCCCATTAAAAATGATGTTCAGGCTAATGTCAGTTTCCGGGACAGCTAGCTGTAAATTAACTTACAGGAGAGATGATGGAAACCTTTGCTGAATTGCTCTTCCAAATTTGAATTACAAATAAATACATCCATTAGTAGTAATTGAATCAATTTTTGAATATTGTTTTCTTAGCATGTGAGAATACCGAATACATATCCATCTAGAAAAATCACCAGATGATCCTAATTTTGTTCCGTAATTTTTTCAGCAGAGACCAAATTATTTTTCATTTGCAGTAAAAATTCTTAGGGAAACAGTGGATGTTACAAAGTGTTTTATCCTTTTGTAGTACTTTTTGTGACAATTATGTTTTTCTACTTGTTGAAATTGAATGTTTTAGGCAAATATATACAAAAGTGTAAAGTAGACATGTAAGCAAATAACCTATAGCAAGCACACTTTTCTAAATATTAGGAGCTAAATAAAGTGAATATTATCAAGTTAATAAAGCTTTAAAGTCTTTAGAAGCTAGTTGTATCTCACTTTCTAGGAAGTTAGCTGATACGTTATAGCCACTAATCAATTATTTATGGCAAGCCATAAACATACTGCTTACACCTAGAGTCTCCTCACCGTAGTGGAAACCATCAACTATTTTTAACGACAACGTAATTGTGCTGTACAAGCTACATTTTCATTTGAATTCTACAGGAAAAAAAAGCACTCTAGCTTTCATAATTATGGAGATATTTTAGTAAAAGCGAATTGGATAAAAAAAAATCAGATTAATGGCTGTTTCATGCTGAAGAAAATAGCTCTGAGGGATAGTTAAATGACTCCACAGTGAGATTTTGATACTTGTGATAATTTTGGTGTGAACGTGGTACTAATTCATAGCTGCTGCTTTTAGCACAAATGGAAAGGAATGTGTGTTATTATCAGTGCAAGTCTGCATACTCTGAGCTGGAGTAGAGCAGGCACATTTTGTCAGGGGCTACTAGAAGATGCCGTGAAGAACTGAAGACTCAGTGTCATGTATTCCCTGAGTTAATTGAGTTTTATGCTTAGATGGTACTTCTGGAATAAATTTATGCATTTTCATAGTAGATCAAGATATTTATGATGACTCCATGTAGAAACTGGATGTAGTCAGATATGTCACTGCATTGTAAGGGGAGTCCAGTTCTTTCCCAGCATGAAAAGCTTCAGACTATGGTTTTGGAAAACACTTTTCTTGTGGTTCAGCCTTCATTTTCCATGAAAATTGTTTACTTGTTTGTTCCAAGTATCAAGTAAAACAGGTTAAAAAAAAAAAAGGCAAGCCATTTCCATGCTTTCCTCTAACTTTTTTTTTTTTTTTTAGTTCTTTCAAAGCTGGGAAAATCACTAGTACAATTAATTAATGTACCATTTTTAAAAAGCAGGTTAAAAAAAAAAGTGAGATTGTGTGAAATAGATTCATAAAATACAGATCCTATGTTCTTCATAGTATAGGGTTGACTGTAGCATGTCATATTGAAAGAAAAAACAAAAAGACTTGCGCTGTTTTTCAGTTTCTAGCAGCTTTTCTCTCTGTATTTTATTCTCTGGCTTGCTAAGCTCCAGTGTCAGTCCAGGCAGACGTTTGACGCTTCCAGTAGTTGGCCTTTTCACATTCCAAAAATCTGTGGCTTTATATCAGTGATTTATTTGGTCTCTCTCTTGTTGTTGGAAGATACTGCAAATTTTCAAAAAATGTGTCTAAGGACATACATCCTTCTGTGACTTCTGCAGCAGTAGAACTGGTTCAGCAACTAAGAATTTTTTTACAAAAAAGTGTTGGAAAAAGTGGGGCCATATGTAAGATAAGGAAAAAAGACTTCTGTAGGGGATTCATAGCTGACAGAGAAAAGAAGTGCAGCATGTCACTGAATGATAATGTGAGTTAAGGTCTATGGCAAGACCATGAGAGTTCAACATGTTTTTGAATCTCAAGGTGGTCTTGTGATTTTGACACCCATGGCTCTGCTTGCTTACCCACTCTGCTTACATAGCGGCCCCTGTATACAGTCCAATAGCTGTTCTTGCTGTGTAACCAATATATGCCACACCTGAGGTCATTCAGAGTTCCATGCAGGACATGATAACTCCTGATTCAGAAAATACTGGAAGATTACATTGGTACTGTAAGGTTTGGATATACTCTAGAACTGTTCATGTGGCTTGGCTTCCTCCAACTGGTATATGTAAACCTTTGATAGGAGAAGGCCTAGTCTAGCCTGGGAAATGTTTCACTTCAGTAACGTCCAAAACAGTTCTCTTGCTCAGACTCTCCTGTCAGCTGTTAGCTACAAAGAAATACCTCTGAGAAGTTAATGAACTCACTAGTGTATTCTGCAATGTCTAATTGGTACACATAGTGTAAAAAAATTCCTTAAATTTCTTCATTTCTCTGCAGCTGGACAGAGCTGCCAAGGCAAAGTCTTGCATCTTAAATACACAAGTGTGCACACAAACACAAGTTTCGTTCAGTACTTCGCTTTGATTTGTGAAACAAACACCAACTGTTAAAGATACAGGTAATCAGCCTCAACTTGTCTATTTCATAGCAAATGAAACAATGTGCATATGTACAGAATATGTTATCAGTTAGCCAGATTTATTGATAAGTCTTTCTTTTTTGTAAGCTCTTAGATTTTCTCCAAAGAAAATTATTAAATGGGAAAAATGGACAGAACAGAGCTGAGTCTGGTATCAACATAGGGCCAGGAAGGGGATGTCTTACAGTTATTCTGTTGTCTTACACAACTGATTTCTGCCATTAGGTTCTCACTAATGAAAATGGTGCAAGTTGTGAATGGATGGTGCATAGAAATGTACTTTTTAAACACAGAATGCTAAATAATCCAATTCCTCTTTGGTGGAAAAAGTCTGTTTAAATACAGAAGGAACCTAACGGTGCATCAGTATTCAATGCAATTCTTACTGTCTCCTTTTCTTCCTGACAGTTTCTTTTCTGATAGTGCTGTCAAAACCCAGCGCTTGTTTCTGTCATCACTTGTGTTCAGAGCAATTTTCTAATTTGATTTCCTAGTTAGATCTTTTGGGTTTCCATTGATTTATTTAGATGTGTGATGTGTATGCAGATGGGGTTTTTGTTTGTTTATTTTGGTTTGTTGTGTTTTTGTTTTGTTTCTTTCTTTTTTTTTTTAATAGAATCTTCAACTCTGGCTCCTGGTGGTCTTTTCTAGGGGCGAAGTCATTCTAATTTCAACAATAAACTAGACTAATTCCAACAATAAACTTCTATAGATTCGTAACCCATCTTTACGTTTCCATAAAGGCAAAGTGTGATAGTATCATCTCTTGGTTGTAAAGGTGGGTTCTGCCTGTAACATTGCCAAAATTATGTGTTATGGCTGGCTAAATTTTGATGGAATTGTCAAAACAGACCTTCGGAGTCCCAAGACCTTGGGAAAAGAAATAAATATTTTGATGGGAGTGGAAAGTCACATGATCTGCTTTCACCCCTTTTCCTGCAACGTTTTCTACATGATTCTGAACTCCAGATACATGAGTCCAGATTTCTCTTGCTCATGTATTTTTATTTCATTAACCCAGTTTTGCAAAGCAGTTATGTAAAGATGGGCCAGTATCTTATTCCAGTACTGCTACCTCAGTGTCTCCATTGGGGAATATTCTGGGAAGAGGTACTTGGACCACTACATTAAATAATAATTTGTTTGTGCTTACTAGGGACTAACATTACATTCTCCCTGACTTTAAGCAGAGAAAGTCCTTGACAAGTACTAAAGTATATTGGAGAAGGATACTGAATATGCTTTCATTAATTTTGACTACAACTCTATTATCCTAGCTCAATCATTTTTTAATGTATTTGTTTCCCACTTGTTTAGAGTTGTTGTAGTCAGACTTATTCGAGAAGACTCTTTGTGATTTTATGACTGGCTTTCTGGAGAAATAAACATACCTGGAAGAGGAATGCATCTTTGTGTATGTCTTACGCTGTAGTTAATAAAATACTTCTTTTCCATCTCCATTGAATTATTATTACATTAACGATTCCATCCCTTTTCTGCTTTGTTGGTAATATGATGTATATGTTTTGAACAGTTGGATATATTGTTAAGAAGGAAATAAAACTGAAAAAGTCACTATTTATACTATATTTAATCACAATTAGCAACACAAAGTCATGTGTCAAAACTGCAATTAGTGATCAGTTCTCGTTTCTTGGGTATGTGGTTAGTCAGTTCAAACAGGTGTGGTTAAAAGTTTACATTTGTTTGTGAAGAACAGAAGAAGCATAACTTTCAGAAAATGTGTATAAATATATATTTTATAAGCAAATGTGGAAAATGGAAAGAATTTCTGAAATATAGGTGAAGACTGGATGGTAATACGCTAAAGTGAAGATGAACACAAGCAAGCTGAATTGTAGTTGTTCATAGCTGTCTTACTTGATTTTGTGTTTTGGGATTCCCAGTAGTGTCTCTTCAGGCTAGGCTTTGATCTTTAACTTATTAGGGTGGGCTGTTTGAGTATTTCTTTCTATTTTGGAGGGATGTTAAACTTAATAAAACAAGGAAACAAAAACCACAACCCCCCCCAGAAAAACCCCTATAAGAATAAAAAAATTAGTTTTGAAATATTTAGACCTACCTGAAGACACTACGGAGATCAGAAGGGGGAAGTTGGTTGTTCTTGTGAGAGCATAAAATGGCAGTGATTCTCTGTATTTTCATGGAGGCATGCTTACTGAAGAAATATACTATACAAATTTCATAGGTAACAGATTATATGGCTTTTCTAGTGTTATAGCCAGAAATTTGTTTTTGTAGTTTGTAGTGTAGTTCAAAGATGAATCTGGATTAATGACTAAAGGATCAGCTACAGAAATCCCTACAAAGAATATTGCAGGTAGGGTTTATATTTAAGGACAGAGTCATACAAATGTATGGGTGTTTTAGTATACATTTTCTTTTAATAAAATCTCATCTGAATTATAATTTTTAAGCAGATTCAGACAGTGTTGTTCTTCACCACTTTCTGTTGAGTCAGAAGTACACAGCTATGTCTTAGTATGCAGGAATGGGAAGCTACTTCAAGGCAGAAACACCAGTATTTTGAAATTACAGTGAGAAAGTGGCAGTTTAAAGAATGTGGTGGTGAGTGCTTTCTTAGCTATGCAACAGCAGAATTTAGTGAATTGATGCTTTTCTTCTTCTCTGGGTTAATTCACTTTGGGACCAGCACATCACCATTTATGTCTTTATGAATTATTACTATGCAGCGTAGCTTAGTAGATGTTATTATTTTATAGCAGAAATGACAAGAAATGGATTGAGTGGAAGTATGGGGGTTTTTATTAGCATCCTGGTTTACAGCTTTTAAAAAGATGTTGTATTATGTGGGAGATGTGACAGCCAACATCTGAATGAACAAATGTTCCAAGCTCCTGATCACTTGTCACATGCCTTTCTGACTTCTTTTTTCATTACTTTTTGGCTTGCAGTGTTACTGTTATTTAAGAAATGTGGTGGCTTCTGAGCTATAAGAATCACAAACCTAATTCTGTTTAGAAGTGATACGACTGGAGAACTGTAGACAACAAAATCCAATTCAAAATTGTTTTCTTTAGGAATTTGGTGCTCTGAATGACATACATGTATGCAAACTTCCTAAAAATTCTAAGCCAATTCTAATATTAAAAAACCTGTTTTCAGCTACGTTAAAAAAATAGTAGCCTTTCATTGTTGTTTTTACAAATGTTGACCAGGAGAGAATTGGATAGAATACTTAGTATTTTTTAAAATAAAGAACAGTGGTAGTATATGAGAACATATAGAGGTATCTATGTTTTGTGAAGATCCATTCCCTTGGTAAGGAATTTTGCATTGCTTCATTCTGTGTTATCATGTAATGTGCTGCATTTTATCCTGCTGAAAATCAGTGCCTTTTGGCCTGGCATGCTGTACAAACAACAGGCCAACCCCCTCCACATACCTGGTGGGTTTTGTGTGTGGTGTGTTTCGTTTCTTAATTTCATGTTTCTAGATAATTGTTAACAATTTTCTAAAATTATTTTTAGCTTTAGATCCGGCTAAAGATCCATGTTTAAAGATGAAATGCAGTCGCCATAAGGTCTGTGTTGCACAAGATCAACAAACTGCTGTTTGCATTAGTCACCGAAGGCTTACACACAGGTAAATACTTTAAAAGTAATCCTATAGACTTTTTTTGATAGTGTTCATGGCTGACTGTAAACCATAAATACACCATAATTACTTATTTAACAACATATGAGCAGAGTAGGAGTGGATTTTAGAAGTAATTATGTATGCATAATTTGATGAGAATGTTTAATATTTGATTTTTTTGATAGGCTGGTAAACTAGAGGGTGTATGTATTTAAATATTGCAAGCTGCTGATACAAATACATTTAAGAGGATGCTTACTGTGCCAGTACCAAATTAGTATAATGATTATGATAATGTCCTGCTGCTGTACATTACTTTGGCTTAATTGCTTCTTATATGAGGCTGGAGAACTCAAAAGTGCCTCTTAAAGTATAGGTAATGACCTGCTATAGTGTAAGTTGTTTGGGTTTTTTTTTTCCCTTTGTTTTTCTCTTTGTCTACGTAGTCTAATTTTCTTTGCATTCTGAACTAGTTAAATACAAGGAACAAATATACGATAAAGTTATTCTGGAATCCAAATGTAGATTATTTATATTTTTATCATTTTTTTGGAGCTGAAATTTTGGGTCCTGAACCATATACTTGGATGAGTCATGAGATTGTTGTTTGCCTAGGAGATGGAGTCAAGTTGCATTTTTGACTTGGGATTGTTCTTTTTGTTTCCACTTCATTGTGGGACACAGATCATAGCAGAAAGGCTGGATTTTGATAACTTGATTGAAATAAGTATGTGTTAAAGTGCTTTGCTCAGTAGGGGCTGAAAAGAGCTAAGGAAAATAAATACTTCCTTGTCTGTTGTAAGAGGATCATTTCAACCCTAAAAAGCTTGAAAAAAAAAATGTTCTTCAGAGTCTCTAGTTACGTTAAATGCACTCATCTGTAGCTATTCAAACAAGCATGATGGTACGTAGCAAAAGGAAAAGTTTAAACTATACTTAATCTGCAGCTGCAGTTAATTAACAAAAGCTGTACATTATTTGTAAAGCTAAACTGTTTCTATCGAACAATCTTAGTGTAGAGATAGACATTTTGATTTGTTAAGTCTTATATAAAGTCCAAGACTTATTATCAGACAAAGCTGGGTAGTCTAATTTCAGCTGCACGTGAATGTTACTGTAAACAGTGAAAAAATGATATCTTTAAGTTAAGCATACATGCAGCAGGTAAGGGCTGAAAACTTTTGTAGACGATGAAGCTGCACACAGTGGTTGAATTAATAAATGTACATCTGCCTTCGCATGTGTATTACTCCTCTCACAGCCCCTGTCAGTCTTTTAGAAAGGTAATATTTTAAGAGGCAAAACTTGTTTGAATATAATACAGTCTCATAAGGGGAAACTTTGGAATGGCCACAACTTGGTGATTGTAATAAGCACTGCAAGACTAGTCTTGTAAACTAGATGAAGCAATTCTCTATCTACCTGTCCTGAGCCAGGACAGGGATTTCCGAAGTTTAGATCTCCCTGTTCCCCCAGATTACCAGGTTCAAGGAGAAATCAGTTGTCTTGTGTTTTCTTTCTAAAGTAGTATTCTTCATGTAGTATTTTGATGGTATGGTAAGATAAGAGTATGAATAGCATATTCACAAGAAATCATGTCTGCTTGTCTCTTTGCCACTATTAATTTCTTTAGCCCAAGATTTTACTCCTTCACTGATATATCTACACTTTACATATTGATTTTCAACAGAGCCACCTGTTTTTCCAAGTTCCCAAAGGACAAGTCCACTCATTCGTAAATCTTGGTAAAAATTAAAAGAGAAAGGTTATATTATCAACTGTCAGGTTATATTATCTTGCTGTGTATGTTTCTAATATATCAGTTTTATGTATTCAATCTTAATAAATCTTTGCAAGATTTCTTCCCGGTAATTTTCCCTTTCCACTACATCTGCATGTGTCTGTGTGTGGTGTTCTTCAAAGATGGGATAATTGGAATTATAGTCTTTTGTTTGTTTGATTGCTTTTTTCTTAAAGAACAGAAAAAATAGTTGAGACCTTTCTCATGGACTACTATTAATGTAGGAACTAATGGGGAACTATTAACAAAGAACTTGCCCATAGATTTCCATTTGGACGTATTTGATGTTCTAGAGATTATTCCCATGATTCTTGCACAGGAAATGTAGTTTTAAGCACGTGAACTGTGCTTAAACAGTGGCAAAGACTACCTTCAAAAGACAGTCAGGGAAGAGGAGACTCTGCATGTCTCCAAGATAAATACAAGGTTTATGGGGCACTTCTGGGCTGCCCTGGGGAAAGAAGCATGGAATACAGTTATAGCTGAGTATGTTATTCTGTAGAGTCATCAAGTTGAAATTATCAGATCTACAGTTACATTCTATTTTTATAAGCATCATTTGCAAGCAGTCCTATTACTGATTTATTTTGTTGTTTTGTTAGAAGTTGACTTACAGAAAAAACACTGTGCCTGGATAGTCTGTTATGCAGTTCATGCTGTCCCAAATATTTTTATCTGTACCATACAGTTCCCAAACTATTGTAGCCCTGTATAGATTACTGAGGGTTCCTCAGTACCACACAATTTAGCATGTCATTGGGTATCCTAGCCATCTGCAAGTCTGTTATTGACATGATGACATGATCCCAACAGGATTAATTAATGTGACAGTAAACTTTACTGATGTGATGATTCTACCTGTGCTTTAAGAAGTATTAAAATTTGTATTAGCTTGGGGATCTTAGTACTGTGCTCTTGCTGTGGTGTGCTTGACTTTGTGAGATTTCCAAACCAGCTACTGCATCTCACTGTCATTTTCATCCTTGTGTGGGTCTTGCAAGCCTATAGTATTTCTTCAGTTTCCCTGGCAACAGAGATGATGTAGACCCTCAGTCTGGAGGTACTGCACGCAAGGCCAGTTTCCTTTTCTGGGAGACTGCCAGGGTGGCAAGTCCTCTTCTAGCATGCTTCTGCAGTGCCACAGCATCCTCATGCAAGAGCTTCCTTTATGTACTGTCCTGGAAAGACTGAAGAGTGTTCAGCAAAAAGGTGAAATGTTGTAGATCACTGAGAGTAGTTTGCAGTACCGGAGTATGGGGGCATGGTCAGAGGTGCCAGGTTTTTGTTGGTAGTAGATTTTGCATCTCTGCTGGCTATAACTGGGTTGGGATCTGTGTTCTGTGTGCTACCTTCTTAGCTGTGTCCTATGAAAGAAAGAGGAAGTACTTTAAGAGGGGAAAACATACAGGATATCTGTTGTTTATCCAAGTAATTCCATGTGAATTGTTCTGGAAAGGGAGTAGCTGCCTGCAGTAGAACATAGGATAAACTAAAAATTCAAAGTCTGGTGTAAAATCAGATTTTTCCATGGTTCTTGGAGATTGACATTGACTTTCCTTTTTACTTAAATGGTGTTTCAACATTCCTTTGTGCTTTCCTATTTGTTACTGGTGAAGTCATAGGCTTTATGGGGAAAAAAAAAACCCTATAAAGTGTCTGTAAATGCAATAATGAAATGCTTTGGGGTATCCTTTGTTCAGTAACAAATACAACTAGTAGAATATTCAAATATAGTATTGCCAATACTGTGATAACAGTGATGTGAATGTTATGGCAACAAGATATTTATCATCCTAATAGAAATTTGTCTACTCATTTTTAGTTTTCAATCACTTCACTTTCAAGGGATCTAATTATTTGAATCTGCCGTACTGAGAATCTCTGGAAACTAGGAGTTCACCCCTGTGAGCTTGGGGAACAGGAAAAAAAGTTACATGAATATTCAGCCAGAAGAGAACTGGATGGGAAATAAGAAGGGGTGAGTCAAAGGAGGAGGCCTGTAGGTAGTAATGGATATTTCAGCATACCTGAAATAAAATGCGTGCTCTTTGTATACACAGAGCAGCAGGTAGTAAAGATAAATCCTTAAATCTTCACATACCTGTAGTTGCCACTTTGAGCAAAAACAAAGAAAGAATTTGTGGTGACACCACAACATGTAGGAACTCATTAAGATCATGGAAAGCTGGTAGCTAACCAGGCTCGGAAAAGTTGAAAGGCTAGTTCTGCAATGAGCTATCACAGATTTGCAGGTTTTGATAGTCTGTTAGTTTCATCCTAGATTTTAAATGGACAAATATAATAGGAAGTGACACATCATGTAATTTGCTCTAAGAAAAACATTCAGTGAATTATAGGTTACTGTACTAAACTCAGCAGTGTATAGATGAAGTTCTAGGCAAGTAGGTTAGCTGCTGGTGAAGAGCAGGACTCTAGAAAACTTGAAAAAATGGGAAAGTTTGCCACCCAGCAGAGAATTTTCCTGTAAGCCTAACAGTAAACATGGGACAGTGACTGTGGTTTCAGTTGGATTACTTCTCTGCAATTCTTTTTTGGTACTGCATGTTTCTTAAAAATATTTAAGCCTGATGCTTAAAGGTAAAAGAAATGAGTGGGGAGGGAAGCATCTATCTGCTTTAAATGTTTCTCTTTCCTTTGATCTCTAACCAGCTGCAGGAGACAATTTACAAATGAGATTAATTCAGATGAGACCCAGTCATTATGCAATCCATTCCAAGATTTGACTCCTTACTGCAAGAAACTGTTTGAGTGATGACTTGCTTGGTAACATTTAGAAGTGCTCTTTTATTGTATAAACCTTGGATGCATTAAATTATTCAGTGTATTAAATGCATGCACAGTTTTTCTAGGTAAATGTAGATCTGTTTCTTTTATCAATTCTGCACCATACATTATGCCCCCTGCCCACACTGTGAAGGTCCTGCTATGCTTTTTATGGGTTTATGTAAAATGTGCAGATCAACACAAAAGATCTCTGCTGTGGGAGAAAAAGATTGCACTTGTGTCTGCCATGTTGTGTCCATTGCATGTTAAGATGAAATTGAAATGTTAAAAGACTGACAGGTATTATTTGCGCAAGGACCTTGAACTTTCTTTTTCTTTCTATTGGATATTTCACCGTCTCCCATCATATATTCTCAGGTTTCAGAGTAGGAAGCATTTGTAGCACAGTCCAGGTATTCCAGATCCAGTCTTTATTTCACGTATTAGGTATAGGAAACCTCTCAGGAAGTATTGGAAATAAGGGATCGTTCCTTTTGTTGCACATCTTATTTTCTTTCTCTTTGCAGATTATGCATGACAATAATTTATAGTCCCATGTTTTTCTTGATTTTGTACTGTTGGCTTTTCTTTATGGTAGCATAAAAAGTATAGAATTGCATTGTCATAGAGATGCGCAGCTCTTTGGATCTTCTTTACAAGTAACCGATTTCCAATAAATATTAACTAAGCAATAGATTCTGATGGTACTAGCAATTCTAAAAAAATTAACCTATTTTGTTAAAGTAAAGATTAAGATACAGAGGTGACTTAATCATTGTAAAAACATTTCAGTCAGAGGTCATGATTTATCTGGAAAATGGCAAGAACTCAGTAGTCATGGATAGAAAGCCATAAAACATAAGCATTTAACCAAATCAAAACAAAGAAACAAAAAAATATAATTGCTCTTTTTGTATTAGAGCTCCATAAGGCACTTCCAGAGAAGTGTACAGACTGGACCTCTATAAAACGTGAAGCTGGGTAGGAGGTGAGGAGTATAGAGGGCCTAATGATACAGAATTCACTATGTTAAGAATTAAGGGAAGACTGTTGGGTGCTCTGTGGGTAAAATGTTTCCTCTATTGTTTCTTAAGGGTTCTATGAAACAAAGTTAGGTTTAGTGAGAATTATTCCCTGCCTCCAAGCTTGTGTGGAGTAGGACCTGAATTTAAGGATTAACAAAAAATTTTCTAATATTTCTGCTTGTGGGTGCAGTCTTCAAGTTACCACAATTTTACTATTTAGGCATGTTAAAGAACGTCATTTTAATTACAGACTCATAGAAGCTTGTAGTGGTAAAATGTTATTTCACTTAATCTAATTGATTAAGGTAGGGTGGTTGGAAAGTTTGATAGATTTTTGTGCTAGCCCTTAATCTTATTACAGCTCCCTTTAGGCTTTTGAGTTCAATGACATTCCCAAGTGCTGATTTGGTTCAAATCATTGGTCATCTAGTCCATTATCTTGCCATGGACTCCTACCATTTTACAGTTTTTTTGAAAAATGTGGAACACCTGTCTAAATAGTTTTAATATGACCTGAATTATCAGTAGTTCTTCTCTGGGTATGTTCACGTTAGTATTATATATAATATGCGGGAAGTTCCACCTCAGCTTTGAAGTAATGATTCTTGGGCCCTGAAGCATAAGGAGGAGTAACCTTTTCCTGTTACGGATGATGTTATAGAAGCCCAGAGTAAATTTCAAGTGCTGCAGAACCTTAACACTGATTCCACTGTGAAAACAAACTGAAATCGCTTCTGTTTCCATGCTCTACTTGACTTAGATTATGTTCCCAGGCATAAAAAGTGACCAAGTCCAAGTATGTGAGAGGCCCATTCGATAAGAAGAATGCACACACATACATACATGCACATGTGTGTACGTACATGTACATACATATAGATACGTACACCTTTATATGTATTTTTCTGTTCATATCATAAGGGTACTTGCATCGTGGATATCCAAATCATGTCACTTTGCAATTTGTGGTATGTTACTATCACTGTAATTTAACAATAAAAGAAAAAGGGTTTTCAATTTAGACTTGCTACCAGGAAGTTTGATTTAAAGAAAAAATCAAAACAAACAAAAGCTGTAATTACGATTCTATAGTTGTATTAAGCAGTGTGAGCAGTTTTGAAAGAAAATCTGTTAGAACTGATATAGATGATGCTCTATTTGTTTAGAAGAAAAGAAGCAGAGAAGGAACAGTATAGATTTCTAGCTTTTTTTTATCATTGGGTGCTGCAGCATTTTCTTATGATTTCAAAAAGACTTCCAAAAAGCTGAAGAAAGACAGGATTTGCTTTGGGCAGATTGTGTGAAAGTTGCAAACACCACTATTTAAGATGTCATCATTTCACATTATAATGCTGCTGAAGAAGGCCAGCTGGTGCAGTTAAGTTCCTTATTGGAAATTTTAGTCTGATTCATTACTGTGATTTGTAGTTGTACACTGAAACACTTAATCATTCTTATGCTCCAAGCTCTATTGAATCTACTGAAGGCTTTCTGGTTCTTTGCATAATTTGTGCTGCCAGCCTGCCAGCTTGGCAGTGTTTCAAGCTTGTTGCATTATCTGTGTGTGTTTGCACAGGAAGTGAAGCTGCACGTAGGCTGAATTTACAGTAATTCTTTTGTAGTAGGCTAATGAGCAACTCTACTTCATTCACAATACTAACATTATATAGCTTTGATTAGTCCAATTATTGTGTGACTATGCCATTCTGATCATACTTACACTCTACAAAGTACTGAAAAGGAAATTGGCTTAGCCATAGCTTAATTGAACTTGTTGAGAAAATAACTTGGACTTTTATATGCTTAACAGAGAGGTGAAAATGTGAATAGTTTGAGATTTTTATATGCTATGCAATTTAATTTTTTTAAAGGAAAAAAGTGAAGCTTCTTTTTTACTGGCTGTTTAATTGCACTGGGAAGGAAAAAAGGTGACATGAAATGATGCATTATACATTTTGGGTATGTTGTGAAGGCCTGTTCTTTCCTTGGTGTGCGTGTGTTTCTTCCATTCATTTTAGAGGCAGTTAAGGATACACAGCTAGATGAAGACAGGATCCTATAGTGGAATTCATTTTCTCTCTGTAAGTAACTTCTGCTAACGCTAATGGAAGATATGTATGTAGATTGCAAGAATCTGTATTGCAGTACCAATGTTGTCAGTATCAGCCTTACTATGAATTGAGGTTGTAACTTAGCCATACAATATTTATACTTTTTGCAGCCAAACTTCAAAACTCAAAAATTACTGTGCTTTAGAAAAAAAAAATATGCCATTCCCCTCCACCTGTGTCTGTAGAAAATTAGAATAGAAAGTTTTTTAAAGTTTGGTTTTTTTGTTTTGGTTTGGTTTTTTTCCCTTGGTATGTAATATATGCTTTGTAGGAGATCAAAGCAAACTTGAAATAAGGCAGACCTAAACAGAACTTCCCTATTCTCTTTATTAGCAGAACAGGTATTCTGCACTATACCTTTCCTGTTCAAAATCCATGATACACTTGTTTTTAAGGAAGATATGAAGTCCTACTGTAGACTAATGCAGATGGACTTCAGTTAATTGGATATGTCCTGGGCCTACTGATGTTTTACATGCTCTAGATTCTCAGTGACCTGTAGGAGCAGAAGGGTGCACTGAACAATCTGTTGGCATGATGAGTTTTTCAGTGATCATGAGATTATAAATTACGACTGGAATTTTTTTGCGGGAAAATGTATCCCAGCTTGCAGTGTGTGTTTCTGTCTAGAAGATAGTAGTTGAAGGCACACACAGTTGTACCGCCTCCTAAAAGGCAGTAGGTTAGGACACTTCTGTTCAAAAACTAGAACACAGGAAAGAACTAGGGAATGTGACGTCTGATCTAGGAAAAGCATTGCTATTAGAATGCACAACTTTTGACTAACCCTGGGGGAAGTTAATCTACTATCTTGTTAACAAAAAATGGTTTGTGAGCTTTTATTTTGTGGTTGTTGTTTTAAAATGGTCATTTCCCTCACAGAAAAGTAGTAGATTCTCATATCTGAGAGCAAAATCTTTGAATATTCCTTTAGCAGAAAAAAACTTATTCAGAATGAATTCAGGAATAATTCAATAGCCCTTCTTATAAATACCTATCTAAAGTAAAGCTTGCCATTTTGTTTTTGTAGTGCTTTAAAAATTAGCTGTCAGTATAAGTTTTCAGTGTGCTTTATTAGAATACATTATCAATTGTAAAATGGCTGATGCAAACATTTGTAAACAATTAGTGCTTAATTTTGAATTTGGTAGGTTGTGTGCTTGGTTTTTTTCTTTTGATTTTCAGCATTAATTAAATACTCTGACACTGGGTAAGGGAACAGAATAAAACTTCAAGAGCTTGTATGTGAGGGGCTCCTTTACAGGTTTTAAAATTTTAATGTGGATCTGGATCTGATTATAATTAGATGCTTTTATTACTATCTAGCATCAATCTAATGCATTTCATTTTACATTAACATCTTGCTTTGTAAGTTGTGGTTATAGGCTCGGAATATGTATGTTGTTTGCTCATGTACCAGTGGTGAGAAAACCCTTAAGTGCGTGATATTGAGTAGAGGTAGTGTTCAGGGAACAGTAGAAAATAATTCTACTGGTTTTTGTTTGTGTAAAACAATACTTTTAAGGTTTCCAATGATGAAAAAAATACATTAATTGCAGTAGCTTGAGATGTTTGTCATCACAGAGTGAAGTGTATGCATATATTGATACTTTACAGTATAATGTACTACTGCTTTTGGAAATTAGATAGTGTTGTTATGACAGTAAAGGCATGTCAGGAGTCACTAAATGTTCATCTTTGTTACATGGTCAGTTATATAAAGGTTTATATAAAGTATATAAAGGTATAACTTGTATAGACTACTATATGTTCTATATTAGACCCTTATTTCCTAAAAATCCCCCCATCTTTTTGTCCTTTTATGATTTAACCTAAATATTAGAAGATTTATACAATACAAGTACTTTTCCTAAAATCTTTATGCAACTTCTGTATTAGAAGTAATAATCATAAATTCTTATAATCACAATAAAGTTAGGACTGGATTTAAAGCTTTCCAGTCTGTCTAGACAAAATTTCTGGGTGAGGAAAAGAACAGGTTATACCCGAGGACACTTGCACTCATGGTAGCCATGACTCTAGCATGCTATGGTTCAGTTCCTTTGAGGGAGACATCTATCAAATACAGACCTTCAGTGATATATTTGAGCATCCAAAGGCAGGTAAACTTTAGGGGTAAAATTTATGGCATTTTACAGCGTAGAGGGGTGTTTTTTTATAGAATTGCAACGTGCACAGAATTCAGGTTCTGTCATAATTTTATAGATTGACTCTTACCTGAAGTTGCAGTTATAATAGCAATTGGCTAATTGTTACAATATAAACACTATACCAATAGGCACAGATTTGCAATTCCTAGCCTGTTCCATAGAGCAATTTGAAAAAAAAACCAAACAAAACCACAACCCCTCCAAAAAAAAACCCAACCAACCAAACAAAAAATCCCCAGGCCCTCTGTCCTGGTTCAGCCAGGACAGGGTTAATTTGGTGCAGCCAGGCTATTTTATACTATGCTGACATCATGCCCCAGGGCCAGTTCCAGGTTCTGTGGTTTGGCGTGGGCGTGTAGGGTCGGTCCGTCCCTTTGTCCCCGGTATTGCCTTTTTCTGTGTATTGCTTCTTTCTCACTGTTGTTATTGCTTTTGTTACTGCAATCGCTTCTTATGTGTTTCTGTATTAAACCTTCCTTAACTCAAAAAGGCATTTTAACACTTTTTTTTTCCTTTCTCTGTCCACGGCCCGCAGCGGGGCGGGGGGGCAGTGGCAGCAGCCACGCGGCTTGGCCTGTGCAGGGATGCGCCACGGCGTTACTAAATGACTACACCCTCAAAAACTTTTCTCCAATAACAAAAGGAATAGGAAGAGTAACTGACCACTGGTTCATAACACCTATAGATCAAGCCATACAAAGTTATCATCACTTAATTTTTTCCACTGTAGTTTGAGATTATTAATTCTTTTAATTATTTTAATGCAGAGACTAAAGTAAGAACTGTTGCAAAGTAAAACCATTTGAATCTTAGAAGTATTGCCTCTGGGAAAGATGTTTCACAGAGGAATATACCTAGGTGGACTTTTCAAAAAGTTTCATGTCTGTAAAAATTTAAAATTGTTAACTTTTATTGTAACTCAGGGATTACTTCATTTCTTGATCAGCTGAAGATCTGGGCCCATAAATAATTCTGAAAATATTTGCACATCTTGAAGAATGAATTCCCCTTGACTTCACCTTCGTCACTTGCATGTTGATTTCCAGTGAATGTTTGTTATTTCAAGATTTGCATACTTGTTAAAGTTAATTTGGAGTTTTGATCCCTAAATCAATTCAAGTTGTGTTCTAAGCTTTTGCTTTTGGCCTTTTGTTGAAGAAAACCCTGAAAATCTCCTGTCACCTTCCAAACCCAGTGGTACAAGGAAGAGGCAAATAGGAGGAAAGATTGTGAGAGGAGATTTAAGCTGGGGAGTTGAGCAATAAACATACGACTACAGGAAATGGATATCCTGAGGATATGAGTGATTGAATTTTCGTCTTTGGGGCATGCTATTGAAGTCTATAAAAGGTACAAATGCACAGCAAAGATCTGGATCAGAATTAAATCCCTTGCTCTTAGATATCATAAAACAAACTTGCATTCTATGAAGTAGGATGTGAGGGCTTGCTGTCCCCTTATTCATTATTATAGCCAAAGCTGGAGACTGGTGTACTTTAGACAGTTAAAATTCTTCCATACCCATAAATTTCTTTCATGGGGAACTCACAATGGTAACACTTCTAGGGTGACTTCAGCCCTGTATCACAGATTTGAGGCTCCTGGAAAATGGAATTTCCTTTCATATTCTAAAAGTATACTGACATCATATAAGCATTTACTTCAAACTACAACATGCTGCAAGACTTTTGTCATGCTCTAATTCACTTCTATCTTCAAACTGTAAAACAAGGCAATTTGTTAGATGAATATTTGTCTGCATGTTCTACTGAGAAGCAAGCACAAAGTACCATCCTGAAGAAAAGGTATGCAGGTGCAGTTGTTACAAACAAAGCATTGAGACTTGTAAGGAATGGTAAAGAAACTAGTCTGTAAATGTTAAGAAATTATTTTATGAGTGAAGTCTCACAGTTTGTGTTAATAGCCCTGTTATCTCTGGCCACCTTGATAAATAACACGTAGCAGAAACAGAAAAGCTGCAGAGCTTTTAAAACAATGGTCAAAGACCTAGAGAGACTTCTGGATGAAAAGATGTTGAAAAATGGGTGCTTAGATTAAAGCAAACTTAGTAAGAAAGACTATGACTAGATTTTATCTCTGGAATTGTTGCTCAGTTACTTTCATTTATCCTCTCATAATGAAGGAACAGGCAGAATACATAAAGTAGCAGATTAGAAACAGATTTTAGAAACCTGTTTAATTTTGACATGACACTACCACCAAAGAGCTCCTGGTCAGTATTGTACTTGGAAGGTTTAGAAATGTTTATGGAGAGCTAGTACAGTCCTCTAAGCTAGCATACAGGTAAGACAACTAATTTCTTTGATGTGTAACAAACTTGCTCTTGGCAATAGAGGTGTAAATGTTGCCTGCAGTCACTTTCCTGTTAAATTTTGAGTATGGCTGCTGTCTAAAAGGAGATGCTATATTTGATCAGTGGAGTGGACACTAGTCTAATTAGATAACACATTTTAATTTCTTAGCAAAGCTATTCAGATACCAAAGTGATTCAGATACCAAAAGATACAGTATTTATATGTACTTGAGACTACAAAGACTATAATAAAAATAAAAATTGAGCTAACCTATGAACTACAGGTGGGAAAAATACCAATGGAAAAAAGTAGCACTGTCTGCTCTCAGGATTTTTAAAAGCAAAAAAAAAAAATACTTTTGTGTGAACAGGTGCTTTCCCAAGCAAATTATGAAATGCTTTTTGTGCCCCACAGTGGGGGCAGCAAATACCTCTTTCCACTTCTGTAATCTCTCAAGAAATTATGTTTTTCCTTTGCCTATGTAACCATGGCCTTTTTGACACTCTTACATTGCAATTTTGGGACTTTAAAGCTTGATTTGTGGTTGGTCTTTTAAAGCAAAGTGTTTGGAAACATGTTTAGCTTTGAGACTAAGAATGGTGAATTCATTGTTTTGCAGTGTCATGACTTTGAAGGTGAAATTAGGCAACTAGATTAGGATAAATGTTGTCTTTTGGTATGCAGAATACCAGTGGTACCAGCTGGTGCACTAGTGAGGGCTCCAGTTTTATGAAGAGGGCATCCTTCTAGGAGCAGCTGAGCAAAGACTGAGGCCTGAAGTATCTTATTTTTCCATTTTTCTGAACAGTTTGAAATAATTTTTGTAATATGTAGGGAATTTTCCAAACTATGCATGATGCAGAATGAGTAAGTCAAAGTTTAAACAAAACCTTAAAATCGGAACCAAAATTCTCTTCGTGTTACCATCATATAAATACTTGTTATTTTACCTTTTATAACATGTGTTTGTTTCTTTAAGATTTCATCCCTTGACATTTTTCTTGTAGTTTTCTTTACTGTTGTCTGTCTTCAAAGAACTCTTCTCCATTTTTATGTATTATTTTTTCTCTCACAGTATTTCATGTTGTTGCTCATCATGGCTTAACATTCATGCAGTCGTGCCTACAAACCTGAAATAAAGATGTGGTGGGGAGACTTGAAAGAATAGATTATGTATTTTCCTGTAGGTACCATTTTACGGAACCCACATTAGAGTAATTAAGGAAGGAAGAATGAAAAAGGAAGAGGCTAGACTGAGGATGCTGATGTACATTAATAGGAAAAAAAATAAAATTAAAATAGGAACCTTACCAACTTTTTTAATGACAGAAGAACAAGTTATATCTAGCTTTTTTTGATACCAAGTTCTTTTTTTGTGGAATCAAGTTGAGGTTTTTTTAAAAGATGTAATGGGGAATATAATTCAGACCTACATAAAAGAGAACTGTCACACTAGACTAAATGACATGAAACAACATTACAGTAGTTAGTAAAACTCTTGGCAGTCTTCTTGACAATTTGTTTCTCCTTCATATCTTGGCACAGATATTTCATCATGGATATCTCCTTTGTATTAAATTTTCTTTAAAATAATCTCTTTTATTTATATGTGTGAATTAGCAGCAAAGAAAACTTCACACTTTTAATCTACTTGATTTTTCTCACCTTAAGCATCAGCACAAATAATACTTTATCTTTTAAAAATAGCTTCATTTGTAGATGCCAATGAGAATAGCAAGGTTTCATTTTAAACTGTTGTGTTTTTTTTCAATACAGCAATATCCCTAGCTATCTCTCTGAGTTTTATATATGTATGACAAAAGCAAGCTGATAAGTAAAACTAAGTGAACTAACTATGAATTAATTTAAACTGGAACTTTTTCACAATGTAGAATTCCACACTTGAAGCATACAAAAAGTGCTAAATTGTTTCCTACTTATGAAGGGTATGATCTCAGTGTTGCTGATCCTTGGTTTTGATCAGAGAGGATAAAGTATTATAAATTAAACTGGCTTTAAACATTAGTATTGTTGCAAAATAGGATTAAGTTTCAAAGAGTAAGGACAAACACAAGCAATATGAGGCCAAAATGGAGGCTATGCAAATATTACTATTTCTTTAGTAAGTGTAGCTGGTGCAGTGCTTTGTTGAAATATGTTTTTATCAGTTTTCTCCTCTGCTCCCATGAAGTTTATTGACACAGACTTTGATATTTATTCAGGGAATTTCTGCATATTTGGCAATATGTACAGATCTGTTGCATGGTGAATATATAATAGAAATGATACTCTTTGATGCTTTGGGCTTACCATGTGTATGCATTAATTTAATTGCATAGGCAGACTCAGATATGAATTAGCTATCAGGGACTGATACAGACAGAAAATATAATACTGAGTTGGAAGCCTTTCTGTCTCTTTTGTTTGGTGGGTTTTTTTCCTCCTCTTCCTCTCCCTGTGGGTGTGCAAGAAAAATGGTACTGATATGCATTCTTCCATTTATCTAAAGAGCACATGGAAGAGTACAGTACAATAAATTGACAGCTGGCTGGCTGATCTAAAGGAATCCTGTTTTTCATAGACATGCAATAGCTGTTAACCAGTGCCAGAACACCAAAGCTTGGTTTTTTAAAGGCACTGATACACAGACTTACATCATTCTTTAAAAAGGCATGTGCAGTAAAGCAGTGTTGTTTGCAGCTTACAAGTGCTCTTCTCACACCTGATTAACAATATTATCTAAAAACATCACAGCCTTTGTCTCAGGTGAGTTAATGGAATCACAGCAGCAAAACCAGTTCAAGTTAATACTGCTTCATTTTTAATTTAAATACCATATAAAGATTACTTGTAATCCAGAGCACTGTTGCATAAGGCAGTTTTCTGTCCAAGTGTGTGTTATGCCTTAGAATCTATAACTACAGGCATGATATTGAGATGCTTTTGAAATTATTTTAGGAAGATAATGCGTTTTGGCTGTAGAATAAAGGGCAAGTAATACTAGCACTGGAATTATCAAGACAGCTGGCCCATTTCAAGCCTTATTACTCCTCAGCATCAGGCAGTAGATAGTATATAATGAGCCTTGATTCTGTCTATTATGTGGTTTTCTTGTTTAGTGGAATTATTCTTGACTTAGACTAGTATGTGTCCGAAGTTGTTGAATTAAAATACGTGTCCAGCGTAGGTATAATTATGTTACACAGTACCTGTAATATAGCAGATTAATGTAAAAAGTGCACCATTTTTACTGTTTAAGCAAAGCAGGTGTGGTACTTCTGGAGGTGGTGAGAACAATACCTTAAAACTGGTGGTTTTAAAAAGTTGAGCTGTTAGGTGGTGGAAGGTGGAGGAGCACACTGATTAATGGAGTTAAGTACCGGAGAATGAAAGCCAAAGAAAGGGGAAAAAAAAAAACCAGAACCACTTCCTTATGCAGATACTTCATTATGCTTTTCCTTGAATTTTACAGTTTTATCTCAAAATAGTTCTATTTTATATATAGATTGTAAGAAAATAAGCTACTAAGCTTGAGATACACTGCTGTATGTGGTGTTAGAAAACAATTTCAGGTAAATTTTGCTCTCTCAAGAACAGATTATTCTCTGTGCGTCTTGATTGGTGTGAGAAAAAGCATGATGGTGGAAATGTCATCAGCATAAGTAAGATGGAAAAGGAGAGACAAATAGCAGCTGTAGTGAAGGCAAGAGAAATTTGTTTTAAATTAAAAACTGAGAGACTCAAGTGGAAGATGCTAATTTTAGGATACTTCTAGAAGTTACATTGTGCCATACACTTTTTCTGTTGAAGTGCTAAACCTAAAGCTGATATAATTAATACCAATAAAACATATGAAAATGTCAGTACAGTAAAACATTTCAAAGGTAAGGTAAGTAGTGCAGCAGATCACTTTGTGAATTGAACGATTATTAAAATATGTGCTTCATTTTTTCTAGAGGGGGTAGGAGGGGAGATTAACAGGGGAATTTTTTTGGTAGTATTGGCAGGGAAACAAAACGAAGCTTGTACAAGCTGCATCCATTAATATTAACCATCTGTGTTTGTTTTCGGTTATTTTCTCCCCTGGTCTTATGATTTTGTCAGTTAAACCTGGGATGTGACAGTGAAGAGTCAACTTTTGCTTTGCTTATTATCATATAAGCAAGGTATATGAACAGAGCGTGTGTTCAGCAGATAGTTGCAAAAATTATCACAAGCTGTGCACCAAGGTATCAAGATCACAGAACACTAGTGGATTTGCAATACATGTGCATCCATGTGTTTGTATCTCTATACATATTAATATACATTTTGGTATAAATGTATCAAATCGTGAAGATAAGAAAGAAGCATGCTATATCAGTGACAAACCACCAATTTTTAAAGTGTTAAACTATTCAGATAAACCTGTAGTAATGACATTTGGATCTGAAATGATAGTGTCAAAAGCGTAACTGGAATTCTTTAGGGATTTGTGAGTACTAGTAAAAAATCTATAGTCATAATTTTAAGAGCTGTTACACTAATGCAGTCATGTTGTAGTGATGCAATACCTGGATGTTTTAGAGTTCCTACTTGAGAGAAAGCAGTTTGGGTTTTGTTGGTTTTTTTTTTTCGGGTGGGGGGTGTTTGTTGTTTGGTTGGTTCATTTGGTTGGTGGTTTTTTCTTTCCCCTCCAGTGGTGAATGTGAGGAATCATGGAACAGACATTAATATCCTTGTTATATTCTAAACAGTGCTTGAAGTGCTATGGACGGCATTGAGTTGGCTATGACCTTAAAGACTGCTAGATAGTGGGAGGATGCAGTAGCCACCTTCCACCCCTGGATGACAAAGTGTAGTTTAGGAGGCACATGCAAACGTTGTGTTTTCTATCCTCAGTGCTTTACGGTCAGCACACAGCATGGGAGTAATATTAATGGTATGAAGCTGGAAGTAGACTGGATCCTGAAGGTGTTTGGAACATAATGTCTCAAGGTCCTTTGAGCAATCTTGTAGCTTCTGTGGAGCATACACACAGATATAGCCAATGTAACCTTGAATTAGGTATAGAGCAGTTGTAGTATTTCTTGCTATTCTAGTGTAACTGCTCCCACAGTACTGTGCCATTTGAATGCCTGTAATTCAGGAAGAATGCTGAGAGTTAGAGTGTATTCAGAAAAAAGCAGCTGAAAACATACCATGAAAGACAACAGGAAGATTATATGTATTTGTTTGCAATGGAAAAGTCAAAGAAGATTCTGCAGTCACTGTTTGAATACTTGGAGATATAAATTTTGTAACAGGCTCCCCAAAGTAACAAAGATCTGTTAGGATTTCACAGAGGAATCTAAATTAGAAAGTCTAAGGGTATCTTTTCTAACTTTGTAATATACAAATTTCCTGATGTGTTGTGTAGCCAGTTCTTGTTATAAAGCAAGTGATGATAGTAGAAATGGTATCAATTTAGTCAGACATGAGGTCATCTTTTGTAAATGGTGTCATACCTTTTTTTCCGTACTTGCTTTGAACATGGCATGTTGCTAGACTTATTAACAAGTTTTTATACATTATATCAATCAGACATACATTAATCATTAATTGTAAACCAAATATTGCCATATGATTGTTTGCCTAGCTGACAACAGTGACGCTACAGAGATTATCAGTGTTACTCAAAATAACAAAAGAAGATCTTAAAGTGTATGACATTGCTGTCTCATTTGTCTGCCTTGGTATCACAACATTGTAGGAAAGTATGCGTAACCATTCTGACACGTAATGGCACTATTCCTGAATCATATTTACTCATTTTAAGTAAAAAAACAAAACAAAACCACAAACCAACCAAACAAAAAAAAATCTTGTTCCTGTTCTCCCTACCCCACTCCACTTCAGGCTGAAAAACATTTTGTTTTTCTAGAGAATCTTTACAAAAATCTTCACTGATAATTCTCCTGGGTCATATCAAAATTTGACTTCTTCCAGTTCTGACAAGTGAAGCTGATTTTAATGAAATTTGAGGTTTTTAAACAGATTGGGCGGACCTTACAAAACCAAGAATGGCAAATATATGTCTGAGAGAATTAAGAAATATGAAATAGAAATCCTAAAAGAATGATAAAACTTTATTTCCTCAGGTATGTACTACTGTTTTGTATTTACCATTTTATTCTCTCACTGACTACTCCATCAGAATAATGTGTAGCACTCAACACTTAGAACTGTGTTTCTTCTTGTAAAAACCTGAATTTTACCCCAGAGTTTATGATGATCTTAGATTCTTCCTTATTCCATGACCTGAAAATAAAGCAGGTCTAAGATCATGCTGTTATCAGCAGGCAGTCCCAAATATTACCTGATCCGCAAGCTCATTTTTAAGTTTAAGTTAAAGATATGGTTAGTGTTTTAACATGTAATATATGGTAAAAGCACATCAATAGTCATTACAACTTTAAAAGTCAGTTGAGAGTTTTTCAGTCTTGGTGTATGTGGGGAAAAAGAGAATTATTTTGTTAATAACAGTTCCATAAATACTGACAGGAAAAGTCTCATAAGAATATATTTTTATTTGTTTTTGAACATACAGTTTGTGTGCAGTGTACATAAAACTGAAAAAAGAATCTTCAGTCGTATAGAAGAACTTGTGCAAATGTTATCACTGTTTGTCATTTTATTTAAATGTAAAGCTGAATCTTGTAGGTTGAGTATTCTGAGTTGTCATAGAACAGAAGAAACAGATTCTGAAACATTTGCCTTAGGTTAATAACTTAAGTGGACACAACTCCAAAGAAGTTTTCTTAGGAAAGAAGTAACCTTCCTGGGAGAAAAAAAAAAATCCCTTTATTTAACCCATAAGAAAAACCAAGATGTTATTAGGGCTGCCAAACAACGATAAAATCTTTGGAGAAAGATGAATACAGGATACTACTGGATTTTTAGAGAGTGAGAGGATTTGATGAGATTTATGAATATGTCAGTAAGTGGGAAAGGTTTTTTTTGGTTGGTGTGTTTGGTGTGTTGTTTTTGTTTTGGGTTGGTTTTTTGTTTGTTGTTTGTTTTGTTTTCTTGGTTTTGTTTTTTGTCCTTCTAGAGACAGTTGCATCATCTCAGGATTTATGTTATGTCATTACTGGGAGGGTGGTGCGTTTTCTATAATGTTACAAGTGTTGCTCATGACAATGTACCATCTTCTTGAAGTCATTTTAGCCTTGCTATGTGAATATGTGAATGCTTTCCAGTGAATAAGAGATTAATTTGCTACATGAAATAGATATTTTTCAAAAAAGTGAACAAACAGATAAGTTGGGGGGGGGAGGGGGGGCAAGTACAGAAAGACTAAAAAGCCTAAATGGTCAAACTGCACATTATTTTAACTCCTATGCTACATCAGTCCCTTTGTGTGCTGATGTTTCTTCGGTTGTGTTCTGTATGTACTATTCAGAAGGAAAAAAGGCATGATCTTTTAAAGTTGATCATTAACTGATGCTTTCTTCCTATAAGCCTACTTTTAAACAGTTGAAGAATGCAAATAAACTTTTCAAGTACTCAAAGAAATAAAGGTTTGGGTTGCCTGCTGGCTCTCAAATTCAAGTAATTGACACTGCAGACGTATATGACGATAGTATTAGAGGGAGAAAATGGAAATCCTTCTTTCAGACTTTCATTACTGTGATTCTTATAAATAGACTTTTCTTCTTCATTTTCAGGAAGACACTATGGCTGATGCCATGGTGAGGGAAGAAAGCTGGGAGCATGTACAGCAAGAGTACAACTTGCACTTGCAAGGCAGTGAGGAAGAAATTGCATGAGAATCACTCTATTGTCAGGGTTCTGGATGTGACAAGTGGAATATCAATCTACTTTTGTAATGATGAAAGAGCATTTTTGTAGCAGCCTGTGTTTTGAGCCAACAGGAAAATCAGCTATTTTCTAGTGAAAGCTATTCTGTAATAATACTCAAAATACTAAGTCTTGTAGGAGTGGCCATTCTAATAGTAATACTAATCAAAATATTGTCACTATTTGTCTTCTTTAGGCTGTAGAAGTGATTATTAGTTGTTTCATTTGGCTCTTCTTTTACTGATATCATGGGCTGGTTGATTTGGGGTGCAGTGAAACTAATAAAAAGAGTAATGTCATGTTCTTTTGGAAAGAATTTTTTTCTTCCTCAAAACACATACACTTAAAAAAGGAAGAGGAGAAGGAAAAACTGAACCTTAAAACCAAGGCAGAGAAAAACCCTGTATGTCTACATTAGTGTTTTAGATCAATTGGGAGTGTACTACTGTGTGAAAATGTGATCAAATGGATTCATTTCCAAAAGAAATGAGAGATGTGCTCCAGGGCCCTACCTAATGTATACCAGCATGCCACATTAGAACAAGATCCAAGGTAAAAAAATAAACAAAAACAACCCTACCCTCCTCTCCCCTAAAAGCATGGGAGTTAAGTTCTCAGCTCCAGGTGAAATCACTGTGGTACCTGTTTGCTAATGCAGATACAGCAGGTGTGTCCATTGGCAGAATTCTGTGTTCTCTGTGATAAAAAGTCTATGTCTAATCCTGCTGAATTAGCCTCAAAGACCTTTGTAATCTTTAGTGATCAGTCTCTTGTTATAGAAGCATAGCATTCTGAAATGTGGTGGTGATATGTGGAGCCTGATGCAAGAGACTAAAACTATCACCCATTGGAAATCGGTAGTTTTCTTCTTAAATTGAGCAGGACCATGGTTTTACTTACACACAATCGATATAAACTAAAAATGTTACATCTTAACTTCACTTGATGAGAATTCACTGGCCATTGTACTGTAGAATTTATAAAGCGTGAGGCTTGTACTTGACAGCTTTGAAGGATGAAGGAAATTAACTTGTATCCCAGCATATATTGGGTTTTTACCTTCTAACATTGCATTTATCTATTAAGTAATGATCTTGCCAAGTAAAGATCAGTGATAAGAGGATTTCTCAGTGTGGCCTCTAGATGGCACAGTGATTTGGACGTCCTGTACATTCATATGGTGTCAAATGGATGCCTGCATAGAAAATAGCCTGTAAAGAAATAAGATCCTTTATTTTCTTTTATTTTTTTACAGTAAAAATCTAGTATTTCCTATTGTTTTGTTGAAAGAAATTACAGATGTGACAAAACTGCCAGCATTAAAAGAACTGTAAAATGTATAAATATACTAGACATAAACCAATATATATATTAACTGTCCTCTACAGGTAGTGTTGGTTTTATACATTATAGAAGAATTTGTCATATCTCATGTTGCAGACCAAAATAACTATACAGAAGAGCCAAATCAGACTTTCTGTGATAGGGGAATCACTCTTTCATGCACAAGTGACTGCTTCATCCAGGTCTTTCTCCCACTGTGTTTTTTGCTTCTGAACTTAAAATCCTCTATCTCTGGGCCACTTTCAAGCAATTTTCACAGTGCACAAAGGCTCTGTAAGCAGGATACATGCTACCTAAAAGTACAAAATTATACTCAGTGAGTCCTTTATTGGCCATACAGTTCAATCAAGTCTAACAGGTGTTGACTTCCAATGCTCTGTGAAATGGGCTGATCCTTGATGTTGCTTAGACTGAAGATCAGTTTAAACTTCTGATTCTGTTTTTTCCTTTTATGATTTTATAACTTTTCATACTTGTGGCTTCTTTCCCTCCTGACTGACTTTGTCTCAACAGTCTGTCTGCAGTTCTGCCTTTTTTATATTGCACGGTTCCTCTCTACATAATTTCTCATATCTCTTTCTTACAATCTAGTAGTTTCCTCAGAAGTCTGAGCTAAGGTTATTCAGCCATGTCATATCCAAATCTCAGATAGGCAGTTAGATATTAATTAAATCCATGACATATAGAATCATATAATTGTTTGTGTTGGAAAATACCTTTAAGATCCTTGAGTCCAACCATTAACCCAGCACTGACAAGTCCACTACTAAACCATGTCACTAAACACCACATCTACGTGTCTTTTAAATGTCTCCAGGGATGGTGACTGCACTACTTCTCTGTACCAGTGCTTAACAACAGTTTTGGTGAAGAATTTTTTCCTGATTTCTAATATGTGCCATTCTTCTTTATTCTGACAGTCTGAACTGCAGACACTGGTGGAGTGTGCTTTGGTGCTCCATGGACTTTCATGTCCAGCTTTCCTTCTTGAGAGACGTTGAAAAGATGGTTTACGCTCAACACTTACCCCTAGTGTGTGAATCTAAAGTTTTGGCAGCTTCTGTGGCTTGAGTTATCTAAGTGGGATTTGTGGAGTGGGCAGGAATAAAAGGCAAAAAGTAATAATAAAAAAAAAAATCACAGAAGTCATACAGAAAATGACTTAAATCTGTGGCTTTCTTACTAAAATAAAAAAACCTCCTTCGATTCTGCTGTCCTCTGACCTGTTTATCCACTAAGTAGTTCAGGATGTATTCTGAAACAATAAAAATAAGGTTGAAGGATGTCTCCAGTATCACTGGGTGAGAATATGGTTTTGATCATATGCAGATTTCAAGGAATTCAACATTTCTGGTGCTGAAACATTTTAAATCTGTAATACTGATGTTCCATGGGAAGATGCAGTATTCTTACTTACCTTCAACATCACCTTATACTAGTTCATAGAACAAACAAAAAAAGTTGCTGTGTTCAAAGCATTAGCGTTCAAAATGGTAAATACTCATTTGTTTAATAGTCTCCTAATTTAGATATTGTTTGTGCTCATGTGCCTCATTTGTTTTTATTGATGTGTCTGCTGGTTTAAACAGGGACTGTAACAGAGTTATTACAGATATTCTTATTAAGGGTCAGCTTAATTATCTATCTTTAGAAAAGTTTGAGTGCAGTGGTTTCTTTGACAGAAGATAGTCTGTGATATCCATTAATGCTTTCCACACCTCCAGCATTTGCCAAGCAAAATCCACTTCAGGTATGTGTATGTGTCTACTTCTAGTTAAATATATAGGAAATGCATGGAACTGTCACATCATTTCATAGGAATGCAATAGGCATATACATAAATAATGCTGGGCTTCAGTGGAAGTTTATTCTGACTGTACAATGTATATAAATGCCTGTGTTAGGTAATAATGGACAAATCATGCTCTCTAGAACCAGGGTTCCAGAAAGTGCTGTATTTGTAGTTTGGGGATCTATGCTAGAAGGAGAAGTGAAAGACGGAAGTATGAAGAATCTACTCATTTTTGCCATCTAGGTTTTACTAATTTTTCTAAGGTGTTTAGAAATAATGTCAGCTGAAGGAAGGGAATTTTATGTTTATAAAGGTAGAGAGGAGGATCTGATGCAGTTACTTGCTATCTTTTCTACTACAACCATCTTCTTAATCCTTTAACAAGTTATATTCTGTCACTGTCTCCAGGCAATATTTGAACATCCTTTTTCTGTCTTTGATCTTTAACTGAACCAAAAGTTTTTAATCAACACGTTTAAAGGAATAGCTACAGCTGGGAGGGAGGACTCCCAGGATACTGAGCTCAAAAGAGCTACTGTCTCTTACAGATTTGAAAGAATATTTGGAACCTTTTCTACAGAGGTCAGCTTTTCCTTCAGATTTCAATAGACATGGACAAGCTTTGTTAACACCATATATATGTAATTGACTACCATCAGGAACTTAGGGGCCTTAGTAAAAACATCTTTAAATCTAAGTCTCTAAGCTAGATTTTCTTTCCTTTTATTTGCCCATTATCTGCCAATTACCTACCCTACACCAAGTATCTTTATTTTTTTTCCTTCATTTAGGTAGTTTGATTATCTTTATAATGTTTTTGTACTTGTGTGTCTCCTAAAGATGCGACCAGCTATATAGCAGTTCTCATCAGAAAACTACAATAACATGTAATGATTTTGACTCAAGCATTTTTAAATGTGTTTCCTTCTTTGTAAGTTATATTTTAAATGTGTTAGAAAAATATATGCTAGTCAGTGCCTAACTATGTAAATTACAAGTGTAGCAATTTGAGAGGTCCTGAGAAAAAACTTCAGTCTTCTTTGTGCTGATAACCTTCTTTAAAAAAAAAATCATGCGGTATCGACATCTCTAATAGGCACTTTTTATATTTTATCTCAAATTTTCACCACCTTCCTCCCCTGGTGATTTACATAGTAATTTCTATCAAATTACTCATTGAAATGCCTGTATCATTTGCCAACCTAATGGAAAAGAAGATTGGCATGAGCACTGCATTCAGCTGTTCATATATTAGAACCCTTTCACCTCTCAGGAAACTCCAGATAAGTTAAAGAAAACTCATTTCTGTGTTGCTGTGTGTTCTTTGCTTTTCTGTCTCATTAAAATGCTATACTAGCTAGCTTCACTCAATCAAAAAGCAGCAAATACTGGTCTATGAAATTTCAGCAGCATTACTTAAAACCTTTTTTTTAATACATAAGGCTCTTTTGCTTAGATTTCAGTTTATTATATAGACATTTAGAATAAAATACTGGTTTCTTTGCTTGGCACAAGTAAGCAGAATTGTACAGAAAATAATGGAGCTGTATGACAACAAGGCAAGAAACTATCTTAAAGTGTAAACTTACCTGTTTAATAATGCATGTATGTGGAAGGAGGTACTAAGAATTTGTATTTTTAAGATGTCTACTTGTTTTCCTTTATTTCTTTCTGGGCATGTAAAAAGAAAAACATCTTCTATATTCTGAAATAATACTGCATATGTATGCTTAGTGATGCTGACAAAAATGATAGATTGTACATAATTTTCTAATCTAATGTCTTGGATGCAGATGCCAGGGAAAAACAAGTGAATTTACCTAATCTCACATGCATGTGCTAGACGTTATGATGGTCCATCAATAAATGCAAACATCTTGCCAACAGTGTTAATTTAAATTTGCTAAAATGTATGGTATTTTGATTCCCATATTAAATTTATTGGTATTTCCTTTATTTTGTTGAAATTTATTCAATTATTTTTAGTTTCTTAAGACAGATTTTTCGTGTATTTGTTAGGAATAGTGCAAAATAATGAAACAAGTAGAAATAATATAGGTATACATGCAACAAGGAATGCTAATGCCTACTTGGAATTAAATCTGACAGCAAATGTCAATGACAAGAAGAGTTTCTTCAAATAAATCAGTAGCCGAAGGAAGACTAGAGCCTGATGCTAAATGTGGTGGATGCCCTGGTGATGGAGGATAGAGAGAAGGCAGAGTTACTGAAAGCTTTATTTGTTTCAGTCTTTGCTATTAAGACTGGCCCTTGGGAATCCCAGTCCTTGGAGGTAAGAGGAAAAGCCTGGAGAAAGAAAAATACTCCCTTGGTTGAGGGGGATTGGGTTAGAGATCAGTTAGGCAAACTGGTTACCCACAAACCCATGGGCCCCCATGGGATGCACTCATGAATGCTGAGGGAGCTGGCTGATGTTTTTTGCTAAGCCACACACCATCATGTTTGAAAGATCATGCAGAAGAACAGAGGTGCCTGAGGACTGGAGGAAAGCCAGTGTCACTCCAGGAAACTACAGGCCAGTCAACCTCACCTCCATCTCTGGAAAGGTTATGGAACAGCTCATTCTGGAGGTCGTCTATAAGCATGTGGAGGAAAAGAAGATTTTAGAGAGTGGTCAACATGGATTCATCAAGGGGAAACCATGTTTCACCAATCTGATAACCTTCTATCATGGCATGACTGGCTGGGTAGATGAGAGGAGAGCAGTGGATGTTGTCTACCTTGACTTCAGCAAGGCTGAAGCTTTACCTCATGGGTAAGCTTAAGAAGTTAAGGTTAGATGAGTGGAAAGTGAAGTGGATTGGGAACTGGCTGAATGATGGAACTCAGAGGGTTGTGCTCAGCAGTGCAGAGTCTATTTGGAGGTCTGTAGCTAGCAAAGTTCCTCACGGCTCAGTACTGTGTCCCATCTTGGTCAACATGCATCAATGACCTGTATGAAGGGACAGAGTGTACAAGTTCTTGATACAAAACTGGGAGGAGTGGCTAACACACCGAAAGACTGTGCACCATTCACTGAGGCCTGGACAGATTGGAGAGTTGGGCAGAGAGCAACCTAATGAAGTTCAACAAAGCCAAGTGTAGAGTCCTGCACCTGGGGAGCAATTACCCTGTGCATCAGTATAGGTTAGGGGTTGACCTGCTGGAAAGCAGCTTGAAGGACCTGTGAGTCCTTGTGTATAATAGGCTAACCATGAGACAGCAATGTACACTTGTAGTCAAGAAGGCCAGTGGTATCTTGGGTTGCGTTAAGAGTGTGGCCACCAGGTCGAGGCTGGTGGTTCTTTTACTCTGCTCTGGTGAGGCTACATCTGGAGTGCTGCGTCCAGTTCTGGGCTCTGCAGTTCAAGAGAAGCGAGGAACTACTGGGTAGAGTCCAGTGGGAGGGTTCTGGAGATTATTAGGGGATTGGAGCATCTCTCTTATGAGGAAAGGCTGAGAGACCTGGGTCTTTTTAGCCTAGAGGAGAGAAGATTGAGAGGAGATCTTATCAATGCTTTCAAATATCTAAAGAACGGATGTCAAGAGAAAGGGACCAGGCTTTTTCAGTAGTGCCCAGCAACAGGATAAGGGGCAGTGGGCACAAACTGGAACACTGGAAGTTCTATCTAAACATGAGGAAAAACTTCTTTATTTTGAGAGAATCAGAGCACTGGAACAGGCTGCTGGAGAGGTTGTGAAGTCTCCCTCTCTGGGAATATTCAGAAGTCACCTGGACGCATTCCTGTGCAACCTGCACTAGGTGAATCTGCTTTAGCAGGGGAGTTTGACTAGAGGATAGCCAGAGGTCCCTTCCAACCCTTACCATTCTGTAATTCTGTGATACACACACAAAGACTGGCAAGAAAGTCTTGATTTCTTTTGACATTTGAAAGCAACATCTTAACAATATATTGACAGCTATAGTTTTTTTTTCTGGAATGCTTCCACATGAAAAGAGAACTTTGAAGTAAATCCAGTCAAATCTAATGAAAGCAGATTAGATTTTGCGATATAAGTGGGGGTTTTTTTCTGATTATTTTAATCTAATTAACATACAGCTTGATTGTGTCCCCCAAAGGCCATGGCGAAACATAATCAGGCAGTATCTAAATTGGAATAATTCTAAAAATCTCTAAAAAATGCAAATGTAGTTATCAGAGAAGAGTTGCAAGAGTTATTTGAAAGATTAGGGTTTTAGTAACTCATACTTGTTTCTGTCAGTCTGTATATGAAGACCTGTGTTGAAGATTCTGAAATTTAGCCATAATTTTTTTTTTCCAAGGGAATTGTGCACTCATGCATTTTATAGATATCATTAAGTAAGCTATGTTGCCAAAGAGCTGCTTGCAGCTAAATTTTCAATGGGTTATGTTAAGCATTCTCTAAGTATTTGCAGGCACGATCTCTGTGTGTACAGGAAGGTAAGTTTATGTATGCAAACAGGTACATAGGCTGGAGTAATTGGGCAGATTGGCTAATTATGTTTCTAGACATGCAGTTGCATATGCAATCTAAAAGCATATGCACAATTTGGTGTATTCAAATTAATGCAATCATAAGTGTTACTGATAAATTAAACCCATATATTTATTTTTACCCTTTAAGTGTCAACAGTGTCAGATAAGGTAGAGCTTGTGTATTCAGTAGTACTTTTTTTACTAGACAGATCCCAAGGCCCTTTTCAAGAAATTTAGAAGTATAAAATTTGTCAGTGCAAGAGGTTGACTTTTACGTATCATCATATTTATTGTGGCAAAATACTAAGTGCAAGAACGTTTATAGTGTTTGCAGTGGAATTACAAAATTAAATGGCAGAATTTTAGTAACTTCAAGTTGCAGTGATCTGCATTTTCTTCTTTCATATCAAATAAAAAAATAATAAATACAAGGAATAGGGAAAAAAGTGATTTCTAATAGTGAAGTAACCGATATTTGTTTGTTATTTCTTTTCCTTTCCAGCATTTTAAACTAAAAAATATATTGCTTTATCTGCATATCTCAAGTAGATGATAACAGATTATTTATATTGTAGTTAAGTAGTCTTTCTGTATCATATTTCACGACATTGTGGACGTACACAATGATCTCAATTCAAGATGATTTATATCATCACTGTAGTTTCTCAGTTATTTCTGTGTCAGTAGTTTGTATGTATGCTTATTGCCTAGCTGCAAAAAAACCCCAACAACTCAACACCTGGTAACAAAGAAATAGCCAACCGGAACAAATCTGATGCATTTAAATAATGATGAAAGGAAACGTTTGCATATGTAAGTAAAAGGCATTATTAATATATTTTATTAAATGCACTTATCTACCGTCAGTAATATTAAAAATGTTTTTAATTGACTTTACATGTTTGTCTGTCGTCTCAGTGACTGACAATCAAAAAACAGCTTTTCAGCAGCTCTGATAACACAGAATTTAGTTTCTGCATCATTGTACTAAGCCTTCTGAAAAGGTGTCCATCCAAGGCCTTTCCATGACCAGGTATCTCTGGATTGATACCTTCAAAGTATCATTATTTATAATTTATTTATCATTATACCATTTGAGAAGAGTGGTCTGCTGAAGGTCTCAGGCAAGTCCTGTGTATAACAGGAAACTTGACTTTCTTCACCCTAAATGAGTACTCTGGGATAGCCTGCATTTAAAAGCCTAACAAAGCAGAAGTCAGTTGAGAGAAGGTAATCTACATGACTACATAAAGTATTTTCCATTTTCTTCATACCTCTCCTCTGGTTGTCACAGACTTGCGATTTCCATGTCCTGAGCTTGTTCTGCTGTCCACCCCCATTGTGGTTCTTCCTGAGACATGTCATTGTCTTTTTTCTTTCCTTTGAGTGATTTTACTTATGCATTTTTCTCAATCTAAAAGGTCTTTTTTCTTTTTCATTTTCTTTCTTACATGTCATTGATGCTGTTACTGTTTTTTTTCAGCAGTAACTGATAATTTCCATGTGCAACATTTCAAGTTCCTGTTTAAACTGTAAAAAAATCTGTGCAATTTAAAACTTTGCCACACAGCGTAAACTTAATGTAAAGTCCTGTAGTTTACATGTTTTTTTTTTCTTCTTCTTCTTAAAGACCACATTTACAGCCAAAATTGTGAACAGCATTAAGAACATTAGCATAACTGAGAAATGGGATTTTGGTTTTGATCTTCACCAGTTTACTGTTAGGTGTGTGCTTTTAGCCTTTTACTCTGCACATCATAAAACCAACATATGAGTTTATTTTATCTTAGTTTCCTTTTATTTTATTACTCCAGACAAATTATTCTCTGACAGGGATTTATGACTAATTAGCAAAATAGTTCTTGATTATCTGTATGTGAACCAAGGTGAAAGACTCCTGCTCCATTAAAGAAGATTGGATTTGAGTTTTTTATAAATTTGAACATTGATTACTTGAGTGTGTCCTAAGTCATTGCAGTATTCTATGCATAATCAAATTTAGGTTTAGATTGCAAGTAGAAAACACAATATAAAAATCATGCATTTTATTTATGTGGAAGTCATTAATAAATAAGCATATTGTAGGTTGGTCTGTGAATCAGGTAGCTCATAAAACATATTATCAGGATACAATGGCTGCTAAATACTTTCATGGTTGCAAAAAGCAATTGGAAAAATTAATGAATGAAAATTAATTCAAAGCTACACAGAGAAAACATGTTTGTCTGAGGATGGCCAAATGCCACAAGTTACTGAAGGAGAGGAGAGTATTCTGAGGAAGTGTCAGTAACTTATTTTAGACTTTTAGACTGACACAGCATAGTATTTTTTCTGGATTAAAATGTTCCATCTAGCTCTCTGTTTGTGTAAGCACACACATATATGCTTGTGCAGATCAGTTTTGTGCTCCGATGGATTACCTTTTTTTCTGCTTTGAACTTCACGTTGGGTGCTAGAGTCTGAATTTTATGAAATGTGTGTAAGCTGTGAAGGGCAGTGGTCAAAGTGGGGCAAACAGTACTCTGAAAGACTACCTACCTGTTTCTATAGAAGTATTTATGATACAAGTTTCTAATACAGAAATGTTACCTCCCTGAACACCAGTATTAATGCAACAGCTCCATTCTTACTATTTAATAACAACAACAAGAAGTAAATACCACAGAAGTATCACTCTGATACACTGATCACATAAGATTCAGTGATCAGTAAGTTTAACAGTCACCTAAGCATCATCATAATCATCTTTTGTGTCTTAGAAAGTACAATATTACATGGGTATCAAGTATAACTAGAGTGAGTAATGTGGAAAGGTAACGAGCGTATACCAAAGACTGTGGCAGCTCTTTACTTAGAAGAAACCTTTATAGCTGAAAGTATGTATGGGTTACTGTTTGTAAAGGTTCATTAAAATACCCTGAACATGTTATATTTTTTACTACTGCTTATCAGAATTACATACTTTCTGTTTACTTACAGTATGAAAGAGGCTGGTTTAGGCCATAAACAGTGGAGGGGTGGTCCCATTTCATCAAACTGCAAGCAGTGTCCAGTAGTTTATACCAATCCTGTTTGTGGATCAGATGGTCACACATATTCTTCTCAGGTAAGAATTAAATAAAGAACTAAACTATTCTTTCATTTGTTCCAGTCAATTGCGGCTCTTGGAAAATAAAATACTGTATTATAGTACAAATCATCATTTATTTGTTTTGACTAAAAATATATATTACAGAGTACAACCTACAGCAATTCTAGTATATTGTAAGATTAAAAAGCAAAATGGTAGCAAATCCAAAGCAGCACGAAGCAGTAGTACCCAAAGAAGCAAAGTGTTAAGGTCGTTCCTCAATATAATGGAGCTCCAGGTTAAGTCTATCACTACAGAGAGCAAGGCAGGATTTTGAGTAAGGAAAAAAAGTGTTGGCTGTCCCCAGTTATGGGATGGGGTAGGATAGACATGTTAAATCAGATTTTCCAGTTGGCCATTAAGGAGATGCATCACATTCCAAGCACCTAGGCATAGATGTAACCTAACCAGGTAAAAAATGTAATAATGTAAATAGTTGTTGTATATCTTTCCTTCTTGTAACAGCATTTTAGGTATTTTAAGCATATAATAACATCTTCTTTTTGTACTCCTGAACGCTCTTGTCTTTTCTGTCATACTTATTTAGAGACAGAGTAGTAATTTTAAAATGTTTCTGTCAGGTTACCTAGTCATTTTTCGAGAAAATATTTTGTGCTTGTCAGGCTGAAGTCCAGAAACCGTGGGACTGCACTGGTACAGAATTCAGGTGAAACTTGTGAGATGAAGGGACTTAATAATACTGAAAACAAATCAAATTGTTTAGTATCCTCTCTTAAAACTTTCAGTAGCGTAATGTTTGGCCACTATTAACAGCTGAATCCTCTCTAGGAGAAACAAATGTGTGCTCCTGTTAAACCCTTTTTGTCAGAAATGGCATGCAATTCAGTAACGCAAGAGGAGCTACTGTTTTCTGTCATTGTAACACCACATCCTTCCACTAACAACACGTTTCTAATAGTAGATAATATCCAATGCTTCAGGAGAAATATAGTCATAATAATAATGCTGATTGATAGAAGATGGAGCAGGTCTGTGTGTTGTTACTTATAAGGAAAAAAAATCCATATAACATTTGAAGCAAAATATTTTTAGGATTATTTCCCAGTATTTAAAGATTTTAGAGTTAATATTTGCTGTATTGAATTTTCTTTTGCTTTTTACTGTAAGTACAAACTACATCTGAATTTTACAAAAAAGTATTTGAGTTTCCAGGAGTGACAATACTAAGTATCCTCTCCAAGGGTATTTTCTTGTTAAAATAAAAACATTAGACTATAAGTACTGTTTCCTCAACTTTGACAATTCATATGCTTTTATCCTAAATCTACATTAGAAAATATTTTTCTTACAAACTGAATATTGAGTTATAGGAACTAGTAAAAAATTTTAATTTTCCTCAGAAAACCCCCAAAATTCTAACTCTTACATCAGGATATCTGAGGCCCTAGCGTGAATTTTGGACTCTTAGGCTTAGCAGAAAAATAATTCCTTTCCAATGACAGTATGACTTAAAGTTTTAATTTAGGAATTTGAAAATACTCTTCATTCACAGTAGTCTCCTGTCTGTGTTTAATCAAGAGCTTGGAATGTTCTTGCATCTTACTAGACATTAGATGATACTGTCATTTTCTCTTGTTGTGTCATGTGAAGATTCAGTCAGTCTTTAAGTCCCAAACCTAACCTGCATATAGATATAAAACAGATGGTAGTCTTTTATGATTCTGCACTTTAAGTAGACAAGGTATATAATTTGATATAGGTAATACTGAACGAGCAACATTTTTTCTTAAATGCTATAATCTTTTATCCATTACAGTGTCTCCCTACATTCTTCCTAATGTAATATAAACAATACAGCCAGTTTTAACCTCATCGCTTATTTCCTGTTTTATGTTATAGGAATGTTGTATTCTAAATAGTCGTATAGGCAAAAGTGACCCTTAATGGCCTCTAATGGTCTGGTCTGAAGTAGATATACAGAAGTCTACAAATAAAATTATGAGATGCAGTTATTTTTACATCAGTTTGTGTGTTAAAAGGTGAGGGTGTGCTTCTCAAAAAGAATGGTAAGAAATGAGTGGATTAAATAGATGCTCTCTGCTTCAATTCCAGCACATTATCAGAGTGCAGCTAGTGCAATAGTACATTTATCCAACATGCATGTTGTGCAGAAATAATGTAGCATCAGAGAACTTTTGCAGGGTTTTCCTTTGTCTTCTACTACCTCGTAATGGTAGATTTCAGAAGATCTGTATTAGCCTATAAATGTTTATTTTTATTTCTTTTCAATGATGTTATGATTTCATAGTCAATGGTGCAGTTGCATCAAAATAGAGGTCCATGCAAGGTTATTTCAGGAGCAGTCATTTTAAAAATTGACATAAGACAAATGTTTGTGTTCCTTTACTCCAGGCAAAGCTCAGTTGCATTGTGTCGT
>VZZY01025729.1:14562-26198 GCA_013400335.1 Eurystomus gularis | reverse complement strand
TTTTATCCCGATTTCGGTGACAAATTCAAAATTCAGAGACATGAAATTGGATGTCTGAGTTCAATGTAACTTGCAGCAGCATTCAGCTGTCACCTACTGCCTCAAAAGCTCAAATCTGTACAATTTGCTGTCTAAATGTTTCAGACACATAAAATTTTACTTGATTTTTTAAATTATTTTTCAGAATTTATGAGATAAATAGTTCATACCTGTCTTTTTTTACTTGAGGGTTTAGGGGTTATTTTTAACAAAGCCTGTAATACTTACATCATGTCCATAGCAGGATGCCTGTTTCATTCCAGGTCTTAGAATATTGGCTTTTTCTTGAGATACAAAGGTGAATGCACTTTACAATAAATTCACCTGTATACAGGTGAATAAAATGCTTATAGATCTATGGCTCTCTGCAGTGAAACCATTAAATTTCACAACAGTGTAAGCAGGATTTCCTGGAGGGAGGAGGATTCTATGAACCTTTCTTTGAAGATAAGGAGACTTCATGGAAATATTAGGCTAAAAAACTTGTCTGGCTTAGGTAAAGGATTCTGTGTGTTTGCTGGAATTTGTACTGTAAGAAAAATTTTGGAGCTTCTGCTAAGTTCAATGTCATCCCTCACCCTTGCTGGAGCCCTTTCTCAGCCTTAAGCACTTCTTTGGGCCTCACAGGCCTGCTGCTTATCCACTATCACCAGAAAATAAAGCAGTCTTTTTAACACATCTTAGTGTTGTAATGTATTCCTAATAGATTATATTTACTGTGGTATAAACAGACAGCATGTGACAGCTACCTTCTGTAGTTACGAGAACTGGGAAGGAGAACAAAAGTGTGGGGGTGATTTGATAAACATTTTATCATTGCTTTCCATATCTTTGCATTTTAAGCATTTGTGAAATTCCATAATAACTAACCAGGAAAGCTATCAAGAAAAGTTTTCTGTAGTATGACTCTGTTTAATAGTGTCTTCAATGTAATACTTTATATATCATCCATCTTGAAAGAGGTAAACAACTTATTGAGTTTTAATTATGAGACAGCATGTAAAGACCTTCCAAAATCATAGTTATCTCACAGCAGTAATTTATACATTCATTTTTTATAGTCCTGACAGTAGGAGCTCAGCTTTGCTGGTAACATCATTAGCTTTTCCTTACAACCGAAGTTAAACATGTTTAGGGGCAGGACTGGGAGGTTGTTGGTGGTAGTTATTTGTGAATGTTTGAAATGTACTTTATGTTTCCTGAAATATTTTAAGTAAAATATTATTTTCAATAATTATGTGCTCTGTGATAGGAACATAAATGTGGTACAGTCGGATGAGCTATCTCACAGTTGAGGATATAAGAAGAGATCACTGGAAAAAAACCTCTCTTCTTCACAATTTAATAAGAAATAAATCCAAACTGATGTTATGGCACATAATCTGGAAATAATTTTTGAGACTTTATAAAATGGTAAACTAATAATATCCTATTTACAAGTCCATTGCTTTAACAGTGCAAAAATGCCTATATTCTGTTTTCCTTTTTATATGTTTTATTTTGTGTCAAGTATTTAAATACATAGCATAAACATTTGAGTAAAGATGAGGAAGTCAGTGAATGTTTTAGTACCTGATTAAGAAACCAGAACAGTCAAAGGAAAAATGTAGATCTGTCTTTTGACTTTACAGACTAGTAGTGAAATAGCATGTACTTATGGTATAAAACACTTTTTTAGGAACTAGGTTTAGGTTGGGCCTTTAGGATTTGGATTTTTCTTTAAGGATTGGTCACAGATTCTGTTGCCGTTTGGGAAAAGTTCTGCTACATTCAAGTTTTTACAATATGACAATTATAAAAGTTATGTAGGAATGACAGAGAAGGTTGTATGGGAGTACTGCTATAAAAGGGGTAAAAAGTAAAGTATATAGTCACAATATAAGGACTTCTTAAAAATGGATTAAAAATCTATATGTATGTAGGAAGAGGACAGGATTATTATTGATCAGTAACAATTGTAAATCAGCTATTACGAAAGGTTATGGGAGATTATGGAAGCTATACAGATAAAAACTGAGATAGGCACTTTCAGTAACCTCTATGTGGAGTGGGAAAGTGTTATCTCACTATGTGATGGAAAGGGAAAATTTTTTCAACAATACAAAATACTTAACTAGAAAAGAGCCACTCTGTAACAGTAATCTTGATCAATTCTTAGGAGAATTGAACAGAATTGTACAGAAAAAGATACTCTTCAAAATGTAGGTGTCATGTCTAAACAAAAGAAATAGGAGAGACATAAACTTCAAAAAGATGTATAATCACAGAAAAAAAATATTAGGAAAGACAACCAAAAAAACCTAAAGAGCTTGTTGGTAGAAGCTAAAAATAGAGATTTCTTCAAACATATCATAAAAAAATAAGTATGACCATGGTACAAAAAGGACAAAAACCAAACAAAACTTCCACAGAATCAGAAATGGTAGGAGTTGAAAAGGACCTCTGGAGATCACCTAGTGCAACCCCCTTGTCAAAACAGGTTCACCTAGGGCAGGTTGCACATCTAGGTGGAGTTCGAAAGTCTCCAGAGAAGTAGACTCCACAACCTCCCTGGGCAGCCTGTTCCAGACTCCCAAGTTTTCAGTGTTTCAGCCTATGATGATTCTTTCCAGCTACAGCTGCTCCTACTCCTGTGAATGACAGCAGCTGGCTTGCAAGGAAGGGAAAGGATTTTTTTTCTTGTCAGATACAGGGATTATTTTTGCAGTGAACATTTACCTTGCTACAGAAAGACTGCATAGAACACACTGGTCCATGTTATACACATTGCACTATGTAGATATTACGAGTCAGATAATACTGCTTCCAATACCATTACAATACAGGTTCCATACCACTAACAGTGTTTAAGTAGGATTACTCAGTGTGCTGGATTTATATCCAGGGGTTTTTGTAGAGGGGGAGGGGTTACTGGTGTGGCTCCTGTAAAAAGATTCGAGAAGCTCCCCAGGCTTCAGCTCAGACCTGCTTCTGTCCAATGCTGAGTCAATCAACAACTCTGTGATAACATATTTAAGAGGGGAAAACCTGTTGGGGGAGTTACTTTGTTTTAGGAGTTCTTTTGTTTTGGAGAGGAATTGAACAGGAGAGACAACCATGCAGACACCCAGATCAGTAAGGAAGGAGTGGTGGAGGCATGCTGGAGCAGCCATTCCCGTTCGGCCTGCGATGAGATGGCACGCTCTGCCCTTGCAGCTCTTAGAGATCAGCAGTGGGGTAGAATCCCATCTGTAGTCTGTGGAGGAGCCCATGCTGTAGCAGGAGACTGATCCACAAGAAGCCCATGACTCTGAAGGAAGCCTGTGCTGGAGCAGTCCATTGCTGAGAGGATTTCAGCCTGCAGAAGTGACTCATGCTGGTAGGAGAAGTTTGTGGAGGACTGTCTTCTGTGGGGGGGATGCCACTTTGCCAGAGGAGGACTGTGAGGCATTTTCCCCCTGAGGAAGAAGGAGCAAGAGAAACAACATAGAATGGACTGGGACTGACTGCAGCCCCTGTTCTCTGCTCTGGGAGGGGAGGAGGGGAAAGGTGTATTTAAGATTTGTATTTATCACTGTCCTGCTCTGATTCAATTAGTGAATTGGTGGTGGTTTTGTTCAAATTAAATAGATTTTGTTCTCCCCAAGCTGAGTCTGTCTTTTGCCAGTGATAATTGGTGAGTGTGCCTTCCCCGTCCTTTGTCTCAATCCTCAAGCCTTTTGTTGTGTTATCTCCTCCCCACCCCCCCCAGAAGTGGGTAGGAGTGAGTGAGCCCTGGTGTGATTGCTTTGTTGCTGGCTGGGTAGGCTTAAACAATGACACTCAGCCATATTGCAGATACAAAAGCTGCCAGGTTGCCTATAGACCTATCATGTTCAAGCTACAGACAACTGTTTCCTTATATGAATAGTATCTTATTGTAAATGTGAAATCTTTCAATGTCCATCTTAGAATTAAGAAAACAATGCAGGAATGTATTTCAATTTTCAGGTATAAGATATGTGACATACAAGTAGGAACAATGACTTTTAAAAACAGAAAATAATATTTCTAGCCTATGTAATTAAAAATGAAGTAAATCTGCACATATCTAGGGGAATACAATGCCATTTTTGAAAGATTAATTTAACTGAAATTAGAGGAAAGCTTTTTAAAATTTGCTCTGGTCTTATTTTTAATGATAAGACTATAGCAATTAAAATGAGCATATTCCTAAGTGTTCTAATTATATGCAGGATATTTTGTCCTAAAGGTTCAAATCCTGAAGAATCTGGTTGAATAAACTGATGAGCAAATCTTATGACTCCCTTGGAAGGGAAAAGGAAAAAAAATATGCATAATGACTAAATAATGGAACACTACTACTGCTGAAATGCAGAAATGGTACTGCAAACTATGGTTATTATTGGACGGTTATGGTTTAAGGTTTTATGAATGGCCTAGGTTTTCCTTCTTGTAGGGCCTTGTATCTTTTGGGATTATTCTTATTATATGTCCTCTGAGCTGATGTTGTGTCAGCTTAAGCCAGAGGCATTTCAGGGATATATGCCATAGTTCCATTATTATTACACTGAAATAATTTAATGATTCTCAGAAATTACAGACGGCATTTGTACAGAATTCATTTGATGAAAGAAGGGCTGGTTGAGAACCTTCCTGTGGTAGGGCAAGTCCATACGCAGTTCTGGCTGTAGGGTGTTTTCTGGAAGGAAGGGTGGAAAGAGGAATCTCTGATTCACTGGTGCCTCAGAACTTATTGATGTCTTCCCATTTACCTGTGGGACCACCTACCTTGGGTTTACAGTTCCTGGAGGATATAGGAAGATATTTGAGGAAGCTTTGTTCTCTTTTCTGCTTGCCTGATAATGAAGCAGGACTATTTGGAGATTTTTGTATAAATAGCTGGAAACATGAAGACTCTATAGACTTGATACATGTTATGACAGATGGAATAAGTGAGCCTCAGGTAATTAAAATAATATTCAATAATTCTTAGGAAAAGAAACTGATTAAGGCAACAGATTGCAGTGAAATGCAGACTATAGCAATTAACTTCATAGACATTAGGAAAGAACTTTTGGATGCTCTCTGCAAGACATTTAATAGAGATGTTGAACCCAGTGAGATAATTCAGATTCCTCTGTAGCAGTTAGCAATGAAGTCTGCATCCTTCTGTTAGATAGTTACTGAGCATACACTTGCTGCGTAGCAAGATTCTGAAATAAAACATTCTGGCTAAGGAGTACTAGGAAGGCCTAACACAAACCTACGTGAAAGTCTTGTGAATGTGGCTGGGGTTGTATTTCTTTCTTTAATTCTCCCTGCTATGTCTTGTTGAAAGGGGCACAGCTGGATGTGGTCAGGAGGCAAGCTGCCTCTTTGCCTTGTCCTGACTGCTGTCTTCTGGCTCAGGCTGAAAACTCAGGAAGAGACACAAATGAGGACTGCTGAGCCGTTTTCAGGGAGAGCAAATGCTCCAGAGACAGGGAAAGTCAGTGACTTGCTAAGCAGCAACACCACAGCATAAGTACAAACTAAAAGACTTTGGAAAATAAGTAGAGGAGTGGAACAACTTCATCATGGATGAATCTGAAAAGGAAGACATCTTACCTGAGGACACACTGAGTTCAACAATGCTATTTAACACCTTAACAAAGAGACACAATTATGCTTAAGACTTTGAGCTCCTTCATTTGGAGGGGCGTTGGTGTCAAATCTTGAATCAAACTTTTTTTCTGAAGTCCAGAGAGTGGCTCAAAGCTGAGATTTTTTTATCATAATGAAAACCTTCTGAATGACCTTTTGAATTAACTGAGAACTGATTATTTGAAGAGGAACTGTACTTCTAATCTGATGTTAAACTTGAAATGCAAATTGAAGATTTCTTTGCATAAGCTAGAAGGTAAAGTAGGCATTTTCTGATAAATCTGGGATTTTTGATTCAGATAGAAGATTTCTCCTCAGTGAATGATACTTAATTTGAGGTTTCAATCTGCATTATGGTAGTTGCAATGGCATAAATGAAATTTATTCTAGTTTAAGAAGGATTTTAGGCACTGGTCTGTACTCATCTGTCTTAGGTGGGAGGCAAAATTACACTTCAGGAAAATGTATGGATAACCTAGAACAGAAAAAAAAAAAATTCCAATTATTTTATATACAAATGGATTTAGATGACCTGAAGCAGTGTATTTGAAATTAAGACTGATTTTTAGCAATTTAGTACAGAAATGGAACCCTGAAAACCATGACTCCTTATGTTATAGAAATGAGTATTTTCACAAAAGCTATGCAAGCAAGGAGGTAATAGCTATTTTTCTGCTATAACAGACCAAATACAAGTTTTGATGTAAAAGCTGTCAGCTAATTAACTCTTTCAAAATGCTTTGCTAACAGCATAAATCTCCAAAATAATAACAGACAGTTGTGCCATATCTTTCTCAGTTTATTGCATAGAAGTATAAATATTTCATGGTTCAGCATATGAATGTGCCTTTTGAAAGTGCTATGAGCAATGTCATTCGATCAAACATTCATAACTCTTTTCCTGAGCCATTGCCTGTTTTAAGAATCCATGTTAGTATGTTGCACTGATTAGCGAGGTCAGGATAGGCTCTTTTTTGTTCTTGTTCTTCTAGCCATATGTTTATTCCATAAAATGAAGAAAAGCAGAGGTAAAGATTACAGACACAAATTTGCATCAGTGGATAAAAGGGTACCTTTAACCTACAGCCAGTCTGGGAAAATGAGCTGCTTGACATCTTATTAGTAGGCCTGATCAAATAGTGCTGGCAAGGTAATATTTGTTCAAATGAAAATTACATTTGCCCCTTTAAAATTCGATTATCATTGTAATTGTGAGAATGTATTCTTGATCTCCAAATTAGTTGCTGAATACACAATGATGCCAATATTCAATGGCAGTATGGATTTTTACAGAGATTTTTCAAGAGCCAAAGGCTTTCTGGGAGAGAATAAATATAAGAAGGAAAAATAGCCTCTCTTTAATCAGGAGGCAGTGATGGGAAAACTAAGGTTTTTTTAAACAACTCTGAAGGTGTAGAATAAATGAAGAAAATAGCAGAATATTCAAAAACGGAGATAAACGAATTGAAAAATATATTCCAAATGAAACATCTCCAAATCTTCAATTATTTCCCTAGATCTCAGAATTTGTGTATAATTTGTGAAGATCTCTATTGTTAGAGGATAACATTACAGTGGATTTTATTTGTTTAAAGTAAAATAAAGAAGTATTTTTTTCTTTGCCGATGGAAAATTCATGTCTAGTTTCTTTCTTACTGCTATTCCAGTTTCATTCACTAGAAGGGTTTTTGGTTTATTTTCAGAAAAAAAAACAACAAACAACAAACCCCAACCTTTAATTATTCCTGAATATTTACTTCCTCCAAATAAGGGAACATATATAGTTCACTGATACATGTCATTATTTCCTTATTTCTACATTTATTACAGTTTCTTAAGTATATCTTCTTTGCATCATGCACACTTCATCCATAAATTCCAAATCGTTTCTATGTTTGAGATGCATATGCGCCTACTGCTTTCACATGAGTATATTAAAAAATGGAGCAGACGCTACCCTTTCCCTGATATAGTTTTAGCAGCAAAAGGGCATGATTGTAACATCAAGAAAAATGGATGCTCTTTGGACAGCTGCAACAGAACTACCATATGGATTTAATCTAATTAAGACAGCCCAATCCCCCAAAGTTGTGAAAAACTCATACTTAAAACCTCATGCCCATAACTTAATTCTGCCAAGGCCAACACATTAATTATTTAGATTCTTCTCCCAGTGACTCGTGTGACAGCAGTACTCTGGTCATAACAAACACTGCCTAGTGCTTCTTTCATATTACTGTCTCTATTCAGAATTCATTTTGTCTTTCTGTTTGTAGCTGTGTTTGTGTACAGTAAGGTAAAAAGAAGCATGAAGATTTAGAAGATGCAGAAGCCAACTCAAGATTTGAGAATTCATGCATGCAAGATGCACGTAACCCTACAACATGATCAACTGTTGCTGCACCTTGAAGAACCAGAGTTACTTCAGTGAGACTATTTGACTTATTCTGCCATTAGTGACAATTCCTTCTAATTGGAGCAGTCTGCAGATTCTGTTAAAAGCTTGTTAGATTTTTCTGTGCTTTTAAGATGTTCCAGAAAAATAGATTTGGTGATGTTCTCAATATTACTTTACCAAACACCAATTTGTTATTGCAAACTTACCTCAGTTTGATTTACTGGTGCGATTCATTTGTTGGTTTTGTGTCCATGACATTTATAATTTACAGTTGTTCAGCAAGTTGGCAGATCTCATGACAGTATCACATTGAAGTCACTTCAAATCAATTAATTAAAGAATCTATATTAATTTGATTTCTTTTTAACAATTGTCAGTGATAGTGTCTGCTGCCAGCTAATCTTGATTGTTTAAAACAACAACAAAAAGAAAAGATAATGGCTAGCTGAGTAGAATTGCATTGCTTAGGGCTTGCAGCTATCTTACAGCTAATAGTATGAGTGTGTGGCAATTAGTTGTTATATGATGTTCAGATTGCATTTCCTTGATAAGAAAAAAAAAAGACATCAGAGATTTGACTATATAGGCTGTTTCTCATGCAGGTGATGGCAACAGTTCCATTAAATTAAGTATTTGGGTTCTGCATTGGGATTTATATAATGTGATCTTTGATTATATATGGACAAATCAAGCATGCTGGAGGCTCAAGACTGTCTTATCAAGAACAAATCCTAAGATATCTAGAAAACATATGGTTTTGACTTAGTAGAATAAAATATTCAAATCCCAAAGCGCATGACTTTGAATATTTTTAGTGTTTAAGATTCTGGTTAGCCTTACATTTTCCTTTGACAATTAATAGTTTTCTTTGTATCATAAAAGCCTGTTCTCCTTTTTTTCCAACCATTTATGATATTCTTTTCTCCAGTCAGAGTTAGGATGTTTAATTATTCAAGAACAAAAATACATTCTCCAGACATATACAGAATTACAAGCTCTCTGCAATAATAAACACGCAGAGCTCACTTCTGCTCATTATGAATTACTGTAATTTTGGAATGGATAATAAGAATAATTTATATTCAAATAGGAATCAACAGAATTTTTAGTAGCATTAGCTCCTCCCCCACTACCTATCAACCCAAAAAACAAAGGGAAAAAAACCTAATGAAATTTATTGTTTCTGTTTATCCAACAACATTGTCTACACGGCACAGAAGTTACCTTTTAAATGTTTGTATAATTACATAGTGTCTGCTAGCACTGTCTTAGATGCAGACACCACTATCCACACCTTACTCATCCTAAAGAAAAGTCCTGGAAACCTAACTGTCTCATCTGAATTTGCTAAGACTATGCAAATTACTGTCACTTAAAAAGAAAGAAAAAATAATGCCAGCAAAACAAAAAGTTATATATGAAAGTATACTTCAAGTCTAGCTCTAGAAAATTCAGCTAAAATTTTATCACAATCTATAAACTAAATAGTTTTTGACTTATAAAGCATTCATGCTGTACAATCTTTTTTTTTCCTTTTCTTTACCTAAAATTCAACATTGCCAAATGCAAACATTTTTGCAATGTTTTTTCACTGTCTTCCTCTGGCCAAACAAGATCATGAATTCCTCTTGGCAAAGCATGCAGCTAGCACAGACACTTCTGTAATTCAAGAGATCAGCTCCTGCACACTCTGTATTGAAACATTCCCAAGTTTAACAACAATTAAATACCCATTTTGCTTAATCAGACTCTCAATGCAAATGGTATGATTTCTTTTTCACTAATCTACATTTTGTGCTCTTCTTATCTCTATTTGTCCATGCTGAATTCTGAAGTTATTCTGAAGTTAATTCTAAAATTAACTTCAGTTCTAGGAATAGATTCATAATCATAAAATTTAGCCTATATGCAAATCATAAGTTAAATAATGTGCTTTGGTTAATATTCCCTGATTATGTTGCCTCAGTTATGTCTCCTGCATTTAAAGTTGAGACAAACTCCCAAGTTTTGTCTCATATAGAGGGAAGGACCACTTGATTTTATATTCAAGATAAAACTCTATTTCTCTTAAAATAAGGATAATAAAATGAGAGTAATAATAATTTAAAAGATATCTTTATTGTAGTGTAACTGGCCATAGTGAGCCATCCTCCTTTTACTGAGGTGTGGAACATACAGTTACAAAGGAAGAGTCTTATCTTACAGTATCTCAGATATCTTTCAGCTGATGCCAGTTGAGAGTAAAGTTTTCTGCATTTAGAGTTGCTGTCATGTAGAACTAGTATGACCTGAAGTTTAATTAAACCTTGTAAGCAGTATCTGTCCGCCCATTACAGGATATGTACTTTCAACTCCCCATTCTGAGAGAAATTTTCTAGATCTATTATCTTTTCACATTACCACAAATCTGTATTTTATAAAGAGTTTTTCAATTTTTTAAAATCCCCAGATTATTATATATGTTATAAAACATATATATGTTTTTATATGCATATGCCTCCCCACCCCCAACTTGCTACAAGCAAAACAAAGATGTGAAACAGTAACAACAAAGATGTGAAACAGTAACAACAAAGCTGAAGTTTCCATACACAATTTTCTGTAACTGATTGCTAAAAAATATTGTCTATCCACTCTGTTTTCAGCAGATGACCTTCAACTTACCTCTCACAGACTGAGCAGGTACAGGTAGGTAATAATAAAAATACTATACATGCACAAGCATTGCTCTTCCTTTTGGAATAACAGACTATATGTAGTGCTCCTTGGCTTACAGGACTGACTAGGACAGCAATAGCTGAAGCAGATGTTCATGGATCAGATGCACCTTTGGGCACTGTGCTAACTCAATATGTGAAATCTTGGTATCTTAAAAATCATAAAGTATTTTCAGGTTATTTCTGAGGTTAGCCAGAGGGAAGGCTATGACAGAGACTTACTCTTAAGTCCTTGTAATAAGCCAAATGGCACATAACGAACCATAAGGTAGAAAATGTGATAAATACTGCTAGAAAAACAGCGAAGACTACATATTCTGTGTGCACCATCATTGATGGGTACTGTTCTTCTGGAGGACACAGTTTGAATCAATAGTGGGAGGACAACTCATGATTGTTTCCCTTTCCCTCCCTCTTTTAAAGTGAGGAATTAATTTTGGAATTTTAAATTTGAGCTTACTACATTTGCTACATTTTAGAATGCTAATGTGAGTTTTCATATTAAATTTAGGGAGCTCAGTATCCATCTTGATCACTGCAGGTATGTCTGCATTTCAGGTACTTGGAAACTCCTAGCTAACCACTTCTTTAGTAGTACTAGTCATTGCTTATCTGTTGAGACTGGTAATGCTCCTTAGTTCATGCTGGTAAGGTGCTGTTATGCAGGATCATCTTTACCACTTAAGTCATTTGTTCTCTTAGAACAGCATTTCCTCTCCCATAGCCAATGCAATTGTATGTTACCAGCTTAAAGATGCAGCAGTTGCATTGTATTATTATATTCTTCAGCACACTTCTGATACTGTCAGTGGTTACCTTTTAAAGGCTTTTTTTGGTTTTATTTGTTATTGTGGTGG
>VZZY01025728.1:42133-63843 GCA_013400335.1 Eurystomus gularis | reverse complement strand
GTTGAAGATGTCCCTGTCCATAGAAAGGAGGCTGGACTAGAGGATTTTTATAAGTCCCTTCCAACTCATTTAAGATTCTATGATCTTATGAGAAAAAGTGTCAAAAGCCTTACTGAAATCAAGGTAGACAGCATCCACTACTGTCTCCTTTCATCTATCAGGCCAATAATTTAATCATAGAAGATTATTGGGTTGGTAAACATTACTTTCCCTTGGTGAATCTGTGCTGACTACTCCTTATCACCTTCTTGTCCTTCATATGCCCTTTTTGAGCATGGAGTGAGGTTTGCTTTCTTTGAGTTCTCTGGCACTTCTCCCAATGGTCATGATTGTTCAAAGATAACAGGAGTGACCTTGCAGTGACATCAGTCAGCTCCCTCAGGACTTCTGGATGTACCCCATCAGAGCCCATGGACTTATGTATGATCAGTTTGCTTAAGTATTCCCTGATCTGATCCTTTTCCACCAGGGGTACACCTTCCTTGCTCCAGACTTCCCCCCTATTCTCTGAGGCTTTGGATTCCTGAAGACCAGTCTTAGTAGTAAAGGCTGAGGCAAAGAAACCATTCAGGACCTCAGCTTTTTCCATATCCTGTGTCACCAGGTCCTCTGCCACATTTAGTAGCAGACCCACATTTGGCCTAGTCTTACTTATGTATTTACAGTAGTTCTTGTTGCTCTTGATTTCATTTGCCAGATTCAACTCCAGGCTTTATCATTCCTAACCATTAGTCTGCATGGTCAGACAGTGTCTTTGTTTTCCTCCCAGATTATCTATGCTTACTTCCACATTTGGTATACTTCCATTTTGTGTTGATTTTTTTTTCCAGGAGCTTATTGTTTATCTGTGCAGGCCTCCTGGCATTTTTGCCTGACTTATAGCTCTTTAAGGTGAACTGTTCACAAGATTGAAGGTAGTGATTCTTGAATACTGACCAGCTTTCTTCAACCCCTTTTCCATCCAGGGAACTATCTCATGGGACTCTTTCAAGCAGATCCCTGAAGACGCCAAGGTTTGCTCCCCTGAAGCCCAGGCTTGTAATCTTGTTTTTTTTTACCCTCCTTCCTCCTCTCAGGATCCTGAACTCCACCATCTCATAGTCGCTGCAGCAAAGGCTTCCTTCAGGTTTCACACCCCCAATGAGCCCTTCCTGGTTGGTAAGCATAAGGTCCAGAAGAGTACCTCTTCTTGTTGAGAGAAGACCCACTATCCTGGCCTTTGTTGAACTTGCTCCAGTCTATGACACTCTGTCATGGGAGTTCAATACAGCCACATTTTGCTGATTAGTTTACTTGACAATTTACAAGCTAATCATGTGCTTCAGTACAGCTGGGAGTCCATTACAGCTGAGCAGTACTTTGACTTAAAAAAAGTGGTAATTGAAGAACCATTTAGGAAGTCAATACAAATTCAGGTAATTCTGAAAATGGTGATGTCACCTTTTTAGAGGCATCTGATAGCAGTGTTAGAGTAATCAAAATATTAGAAAATTCTTCTAGTAGAATTTTGTAGTTTCCTGCTAAAAGTGTACATTCCAGAAGACTATAATAATACATCATGCTATTATCTATTTTGAGTAAATCTTGTATTAATGTCACTTGAGTTTAAAAAAAATGCAGTAATTTAGTACTAGTTTCAGAATCAAGAACTTCTTTTTACACGTTACATCCTAATCACAAGTTTCTTGACATGGTCACTGTATTTGGCTAGCTAATCTCTGAAACAGTTCCAAGACATAAGATTGAGATAGACTGTCTTTAAGGTTGAAGATAATTTTCATTTTAGTGAGAAGAACAAAATTTTGAAAAACTTGTTATAAATCTGACAGAAGTAAATTTATATATAATTCAGTTGTGTAAACGAGTATCCTAATCACTGGGTTGTGGAATAAAAAGAAAAGAGAAAAATAACAACAAAGAAACAAACAAGATCAACACAGGTAAAATATAAAATTTGCAAAAACATAAAACCCATCTCTACAGACTAGATTGCAGAGCTATATACTAAAGTTACATTTAACGTTTGTTAGCACTACCATGTGTGTTGCAGGTGAAGTGGTAATTTAAAGACAACTTTAGAGGAATTACTTTGCCTATAAATGTAAATTATTGTTGCTTTTTGTGTCTCAATTTGTACTATTCACCCAACATAAAACAGTTCATCTATAAAGAACTGAAAATTTTGACAAATCTTAGAAGTAGAACCATCTGGAGGAGGTACAAAATCTCAGTATGTTCTTGATCCTTTTAAATTCATTTTCAGGTCAAGGAAGATGTCAACCATAATGTCCAAGTTTAGTGTTCTTTTAGCAATAGTACCTGTAGTAATTCCTGACAGTAGACTATAAGAGGTTGTTGACAAATGTCAGGGCTTTGAAATAATTACTTCAATTACTTTGCATTTCACATCTTCACCAGAAGGCCTAATAGATTTCAACATAATGTGTATGTTTGAAAGTATTCCTTTTCCTTTAGTTTTCTGTCTTGATATGCTAAAATAGTCAGCATTGTCTCAAAAATATTTAATAATTTTTATTTCAACATACTGAGCTGTGGCATAGAACAACATAATTTTTTAAATGGAATAGATGCATAGCAAAAGCACACATACAAGCCACACTTGATCTTATTTTGATTAATGTAAATTATCATGCAGCTTGGGAAAAAAAAATGAGACTTTTTAAAAATAAACATTATCACTCTATATTTTACAGAACAATTTAGAATGTTATGGATGTTGTGATATATTAATGTTTTAAGATCTCCATAGCTTTGAACAAAGACAATATCTCTAAGATAAAAATTTAAGTGCCAGAATCTGAACTCACTCGTACCATCTTGTATTAAAAATAGTTGTTAAAAATCACTTGACAGGTGTCAGAACTGTGCTTTACTCTCTCAGAGTGTGTTATTAATTGTACTAGCATCATGATGATACAAAATAGGTAGTAACTTCTGAAAATAATGCTGTCTTTCTTCTTTGAATCATTTACAAGTAATTTTCCATTAAACACTGATATTCCACTATATTTTTTCCTTAGTTCACATACTCTAAATTACTTTCTTAAAGCCATGTGAAGCAGAACATTTCAGAGTGGAAAGTGACATCTTGAAGATCAGTCCAGGACCTGTCTTAGAGGATCTAGAAATAAACAATAAAAAAATTAAACATTTCCCTAGCACAATTTTAGAAAAGCACTAGGCATGCTTAGCAGTTTTGCTATTTTTCTGAATTGAATTGTCTGCTAGACAAAATTGTCTCTCACTCAATACTATGTGAAATTGAGAAAACAATGCCTACATCTCAATTCTTTGAATAATCCTATTTACTAGATTGGCTTTATTGCACTGAATTCAACCAGAAAGACAGAAATACAGACTAAGATTGTGGAAATTTCCCTGAAGAGAAAAACAATTTTAAATTCTCCTCAGTTTAAAGTGTGTTGAGCCTCCTACGTGCTAGGACACAAGAGATGTTCTAATGAAAGCAACACTATTTTCAGTGCTTTAGTCATTTCAACAATTATTTATTGTGTTCTTAGCTTATTAAGATAAACCCTTCCCAGAAAGACACACTATATTCTTGAAAAGCCAGCTGACTCCCAAGTAACCCAGAGCTACATAGCCCTTACATTGCCTACTAACCCCACCTTCTCCTCTTTCGCCTTTCATAACCAACCCAGAATGAAGTCAGGAATACAATATTAATTATGTTAAAGTAAGAAGTCTTATTCTACTGGATAGGAATCTAAGCAACAAGTATAAAATATTGAATTTCTGATTCTTGAACTGTTTATATATTTCATCTTAGGCTCTGAGTGGATTTTAAAAAATGAAGTTGCACATTGACATAATTGATGAAGACTTACCTTTTTGTCTTCCAGGTTCTAAAATTTGTATTCTGTACTTAGCAATATCCAGGTTTTACCTGGGTATACGAGGTCCGCCAGTTCTTAAAATAATTTTTCTATCTGGATAAAGACCATCTCTGAAATGTAGAAATCATGGGCCAGTCTGAGAATCCCCATACATCAGACCCTACATTTCTGAACAACTGGTCTGTATTCTAAGTTAAATTCATACAAAAGGAATAAATTACTCAGATATCTTAGGCCACAACAAGAATTTAAATCCTTAATATTCACTTAGTAGATATACCTTGTTGGAGTCCTTACAAAGAACGCAGAAGCTCTAGTGTATCAATCCACGGCAGCAAAACAAGTTCAAGCAACCAACTACTAATTTTTCTTCAAACTATTATAAATTCCCAGCTCTTCCTCATCTACATTGTGAGGAGTTTAAAGGATTAAATCAGCCTTGCAAATTCCATGTTTGAAACTGGGCCAATAGCTTTCAGGTATTGAAAAATAATACTCCCAGTGCCTAATGTGATTTTGCCTATATCTTTACTGCTAAAATAGAAAGGGCCACAGAGTGAGTTCAGGCTTAGTGTGATTGTATGCATTTCTTCATTGTTTACATACTTGCTCCTCACAACTACCTGGCAGAACCCTGCTGTAGACAGAAGTAGCCTTGAACAGTTTGTGTGAGAAGTAGTTAGTTCCATTACAGACAATTTCTACCTCCTAGTAGTCCAGACATGACTTGTGTTGAATCTAGACCCTCATAGTTCTTTTTCTATTACTTTTTTTCCTTCTTTCTTCATTCTGCAGTGACATAACACGTCTATTCATGTGTTAAGTTGTGATCATGTGGAACATTGTCTTTAGTGTGTTTGAAGGAAATTACAAGCCTGGAAACCAGTCACTTTTTAACATGTTAATGCTCCCTTACTGCATAAGGTGATAGCAGTAAATTCATTAGAAATACTCAAAGATTGGCTATAAATGGTGCAGACTTCCATTGAAAAATGGAAACTGAAAGTACATATCACTGTGCTGTGGAAACTATGTTGTTATTATATCAGCATTTCTAAAGCTAATGTACTGTGGGAAGATAAAGTTTAAAAAGCTCATCCTACCAAATATTCAATTTATTAAGCTTGATTAAACTCCTGGGAGGAAGAGCACAAACAATTTCCATCTGTGATTCCAGCCATAATTCAAGAGATTTGCATTTTTCATAGTACTAGTCGCATTAACTTCAGTGATATTCACATATGCAAGATAAACAAATTTGGCTCTTGTTTTTTCTAGCTTGGTCAAAAATGATCACTATCAGCAAATATTTGAGGATTTTGAACACTGAGAGATGTGCTGTAACTTCAGTTATATTTGTTTAGCTGAATTAAATAAATGGAAATGCACTGATAGAAGGGAAGAATTTAGTTTTGATTGTAAAGCTAGACTCTTTTTTTGCACTTCTGCTGACTGAATCTGCACCTCGTTCAAAGAGCAGAATATAACTGTGAGGGAAAAAGAAAATACTTGAGATAGATTCTTTGAATGCAGGCTCTGATGGAGTTGAAGACTTGAAAATATGGCTAATTTTTTGTGTGAACATCTACAATATTTTTAGGCTCACTTTACATCCTTTATTGAATATTTAGGAGCAATATTGTAGTGGTTATGGTAAGAATAGCTAGTAGGGAAGAGACTGATTATAAGAAAATATATTAAAACAACAGAGGTTTTAGGTTTTAAACACTGGCAAAAGAGCTGGCATTAAGACCTCTAAGTCATTTTAAAATGAATTACAGGAGGTTGTAAGGAATACTGGTATAGAATAATCAACAATCCTCCACATGCACCAAAATAGAGTGGGAACCCAAAAGACTAGGTCTTTTTCATCTCTAAAATCTCTGATTTTCTGGCATAGTTACATAATTACAATTATGTACAATTACATAATGTATAATTTAAATTATGTATAATTGTTAAGTGCATGTGTGTAATTACAATTATGCATAATTACATAATTATAATAACATTCATGTTTCTGAAGATCTAGCATCAGTTCAACTGCAATGAAATCTACTTCTTTATTGAGTAGAAGGAAAAAAAGTACAGTCATCATACAATAAGATGATCCAAACTAGCCACAATAAAAGAAAAAAAATGTTCACAGTAAAGAAAAATCAAAGAGTAATACAGAAAAATGATTTAAATATTGGGATATATAAAAAAAAGATAAATATCATTAATTCAGCCCAATCTAAACAGGGACAAAATACTTAGAAACTTCCTTTGGCCATTCTCCATCTTTTTGGTTTGTTTGTTTTTATCTATAGATGTACTTTTTCACTCTTCAATATATAAAGCTTACAAAAGATGCCCTGTACATAAAGATTAGGTTCATTAACAATGACTCTTTTTGATCAAAAAAGAAGACAACAAAAAATAAATATCAATGATGTTTTGGTCCAGTCAAAGCTTTGTAACCAATATCATTTAACTGGCTATAGTGCTCCTTTATTAAAGACTATTATTTTGAAATTGAACTTACATAATTTGATTCTAAAAAGAATACTTGATCATCTAAATTTTCAAGTCAAGATGACCCTCAAATATATATATTTGACCATAATTATAGACAAAAAGTATAAAAAGTTGAAGATTTTGGTTAAAAGAGGTAAAATCCAAAAGTTTTTGGTTAAAAAAAGAGAACTATTTCTTGATATGTTTTTATGACATTTTATTTTCTGAATAAAAGAAGTAAGTATTTAAAGAGTTCATCTGAAATTCATTTTTAACCTAAACAGCAGGAGATAAGCATAATGGATAAAAAACTGATTTGTGACTGTTGTCTAATCATAGACATGTAATGTCATTGGAGGCATGCTGCCATATCCCGGACATCCACTTGGTATGGGCAGATATGGTAAAAGACCCAGGAGACATTAATGGCCTTCTGCACTGGGAGCTGGAGGTCAGCCATCTCAAATGGCATTAGATGCCTTTATTTAGGCAGTTGATTAAATCTGGAATTGTGTTTTTGATACGTCAACACTAATGTTTCCTGAGACTTTCACAACCATCTGCAGGTGGTGCCAAATCTCACTATGCATACAAGTCTAATGAAACTCTCATGTAAAGTAGAATCCCAGAAATAATTTTGTATAATTTCTATGTCACTGATCGAATTAACACAGTTACTTACAGTGGCAGATTTTTAGGCTGGTTTTTGTTTTGTTTTGGTTTTAGGTTTGAAAAAATCATTTAGGATTTGCCAGAGGATGACAGATTTATTTTTTTTTTCAAAGATTTCCTAGTTTTTATTAAAAAAACATACTTAACACTCCCATGCAGTCTTTTGACTTTTGCCACGCTGAGAAGGTATTCAAAGGAAGAAAAATCCCAAACTAATCAAGTCTTTAAAAATATTTCACATAGTACTATAATAATCTTTAATCTAGTGCAGCTACTTCAGTGTTTTAATGACATTTTATTCTACGTTTTATTCCTTACCATTAATTTGCTCCGAGCAGCCTTTGAAAACCAGACATGATCTCACTTGTGTTACAAATTACTGCCACAGAATTTATAATATTGCTTCTCTTTTTGTCTATAGAATAAGCAAAATTGATAACACCCTTACCAAGAATATATGCACATATATTAAGATTCTGATATGTGGACAAGAATAAGAGCAACTCTTCTTTTTATTTTGATCTAATTTGTGGCTGTATGGATGGTTTTAGGCAAAGAGAAGAGGACAGAAGAGGTGAAAAGAGATTATAATTACCACCAGATTTCAAACCCTTTGTTTTAATTACCATAATTACTTATAATGGTATGTTTAGGACTCATGTTAACCCATTCTGTAACAAATAAAACATATATACATTTCCATGCTTATATTTAGGGAGGTGAATCCCATGTTCTCCTACATACATACATTTACAACTAACATGTTTAATAAAAACTTCCTTATATATCTTTCCCTGAGTGGCTCCATGACTCTGTGGTGTACAAAGTGGACTGCTATTCCATTCTGCCATCTTAGTAACATCTATTCTTCAACTTAGAAGAAATGACGGGATTTAACTGAACTAATGCAGACATCTATTTGATGAACTAACTATAGAGATCTGGTTATGCTAGTTTGTTAATAAAAGTGAAGATATAGCATTAATAGAACAGTTTGCCTCACGCTAAAGAAAATATTCAAAATTTCTTAGGTGAAACGAAGAGTCCAATTGTGTTCCTTCTCCACTGAAAATTAACAAAAAAGTTTGATGTAGCTGAATAGAGTAAATTGGGCCTCTGTCCCCACTGGCAAAGTCTGCTTGTGGCAGAGAAGGATTTCTGGGGGACATGTGGCGTTAGATCCTTTTTAAGAATTTGTGTGTACAATGAATACAAAACTAAATTATATGAACTGGCTTGCTTCTATATGCTTAAGGTCTATAATCTTAGAGATGAATAGTCAATTCCAGACTGACTCAAGACACTTAGCCAATGGCTAAGCAATGTGAACAGTCAGAGATCCACTGCTAAAACTCACTGCTTGACACCTTTATTTAGTAGGATTTTATACATAAGATGTAAAAATGGAAATAGTATACTCAAAAGATGAAAGTTGTCTCTCAGAAATTAGGACAGCTCCAGAAATAAAATAAAATAAAAATATATAAAGCTTAATTAATCTTCCAAAGAAGCAACATAATTGTGACTAACAAATACACATGGATTAATTCAACTAATATTGCTGTGATAAACTAATAGAATTAGAGTTCAACTTCTGCAGTTAAAAAGAAGAAACACTTCATTTTTTAATTTTTGGGCCCTCTTTTTTCCTTTCTTTTTGTTTTTTTAGTTCTGGGTAAGATTGAATTACAGCGTTGATTATACTATTCATAAATTTTCATCAAGATATCAGTTAATATTCTAGGACAATTAGAAAGATATCTAAGAATCAGACTAGTAGAGTTTCAGAATGAAATTGATTTGAACTAAGATTTAAAAGTCTCAGAATATTAGTAAGTTAGACTCTGGACAGGCAACTCTTCTGTTTTTTCACCACCAATAAATGGTGGTGAAACAACAATAACATCTGCCATTCTGGCAGCAGTATGTAAAAAATTCTGTGTGAGCAAAGACCAGCTAGGCAGTAATTGGACAGAAAACTGCTAGGAATGACCAACTGATCATGTATATGGAGGAGATATGCAAAACAACAATTACATCCTCTGCTGAGGGAGTTGTTGGGTTGTTTTATGTATTATATACTACCTGGGAGAATAAAAAGAGGCATCTCCCTCCCTCCATTCTCTTCACAGATAGAAAAGCAGCACACCCTGCTCTCTGGCACACTCCCTTGCTTATAGATGTACCTATCCCCCACTTTGTCTTTCTTTTTAAAATAGAAGCAACAATTTGACACTATGTGTAATGTTGCCCTCTCATTTCAAGTCACAACATTTAATTGCAGGAACTGTAGTTATAAACTAAATCTTAAGGTATGAGCTTTTTCTAATTCTCTTCAGTTAAAGTGAGGTTCAGAGGTTCAAATTGGAGGTCTTTTTTAACCAGGCTAGCTTTAACAGGTTAAAAAGTGTCTAAAAGAGCAACTCTATTAGCAGTAGTGATGGTGGGAATTTTTCAATAAATGTGGTGTATAGACCTTGGCTGGATGCCAGGTGCTTACAAAGCCACTCTATCACTTCCCCTCCTCAGATGGGAGAAGGAGTGGGTTGAGATAAGGACAGTGAGATCACTCAGAAATTACTGTCACAGGCAAAACGGATGCTACTCGGGGGAAATAATTTGATTCATTGCCAATCTAAAGTCATTGTAGGATAATGAGAAATAAATCTTAAAACACCTTCCTCCTACTCCTCCCTTCTTCTTGGGCTCAACTTCATTCCCTATTTCTCTACTTCCTCCCCCAGAGTGGCTCAGGGTGAATATGTTGTCACAGAGGCACCACCATTGCTGATGGGCTCAGGTTTGGCAGTGGCACGTCCATCTTGAAGACAGCTGTCACTGACTCTATTGGACTCCCTCTGCTACCCAAACATTGACATGTGAACCCAGTACAGTAAAGAAAATGAAAGAAGAGCAGCTTCTCTTCTCCACTACAATTTTTCTAACACAAAAAATTTATCCTCTCTTAGTCATATTTGAATTTGTCATTTGCATTAGCCCACTGTTAACAGTTGCTTTCCAAAGACGATCCCAAATACCCAGTGGCACAAGTCCAATGAACGCAAGCCACAGTTGTTTTTTATTTAATAATTCATAGACTGTTTCATTAATTTTACATGTTGATCGTGATGTACCTCATATATTTGTAAACTGGCTAATTATATTATACATATGCTGAGCACACAATCAGATGCCAATCATTAACAGCAGGTTTTTTTATTAAATCCCTATTATATGCCTCAGATTGTCAGTTTGGACATTTTCTGTTTTCTTTCTAAAATATCAGAGCTGTCCTGTGTAGGCTTTGTTAGTTTTGATTGACCTCTCATCCCTCTTATTTAGTCTATTATTTAGCTACTAATTAATCATAGACATATCCATGATTTTTACATCAGTTATCTGATTTGGGAAAATAGTTCTTTTTTTTTTTTTTTTCTTTTAGCCTGTATTTTTGAGGTCAGGGTAGGATGAATGCAAGATTACCTTCTGGCTCAGCTGGATCCAGAACTGAATGTACTTTATTCATGTTGCAGCAGAGTTCTAGTCAAGAGGTTCTCAAGTAGTTTCAAGGGTAAAATGTTCTCATAGCCTTGTAACTTTGTCAGATCAATGTGAAGTGTAATAAAATATAAATAAGAGAAGCATACATGCGCTATACAGAACCTCAAATCCTTTCTCACAAATTCACTGCACTCAGTGCAGCGAAACTGAGGAAAGTGAAGACTAAAAGTTAAAACTGTAGCAGAAAACAAAAAAAGGAAAGAAAAAATTGAAGAACTGGAAAAAAAATGGGAAAAAGAGTGCTTGTATCGTAGGGCTAAGTCACAATTGATAAGTGAATGTAATGGTTTTATTTGGTCTTTTCTTTTACCCCTAGCCACTTATGCAGGTCAAAACAAGAAGTATAAAATAGGACTTAAATGCTATCACTTTGAAATCAAGAAAAAAGAACAGGAAAAAATTAAAGACAGGAAGAGTTTTAGATTGGCCTTTAGAATTCTTTTGAGAGGCCAATGATTTTTTATTCTGACTTAAGAAAACCATTAAAAACAGATAAGGCTAGTATTTTTCCCTCTACCTCACAGCTGGCAGCTTGCACAAAAGTACTGTGTAAAAGTATCTGGTAACATGATATTCACTTTAGCCATCTTATTCAACTTTTTTCCTCCCATCTTCATCCTAAAATGACATATCAAAATTCTGATAGGGATTTCAATATATTTAAAAAATAATAATTATAAGCACTTCTTTTGATTTTTGCTACAGTTAGTATTGCAATAGCATCAAAAGACACTGAAGAATTCCGGTTTCCATCTATTTTTTCTAACCTGTTATGTTCTGCTGGGTTGACCTTAGCCAGCTGTCAGACATCCACCCAGCTGCTCGTTCACTCCTCCTCCTCAATGTTTGTGGGCTGCGATAAACACAGGGAGTTTGCTTCCAGATTGCTTCCACTGGTAAAAGAGACTCAACTTGGGGAAAAATAATTTAATTAATGGCCAATTAAAAATAGAGTTGGGTGATGAGAAATAAAATCAAAACCGAAACAACCTTCTTCCCACCCATCTTCTCCCCAATTTCATTCTTCCATTTCTACTCTTCCACCACCCATCCTGAAGCACCTCCTCTCCTTTCTTCCTCTCGCACCTTGGTGACTTCAGGGCTGTTTCTCACACTTACTTTTTTGTCACTCTTCACACACTGCGGGGCAGCATTTTGCTGTTTCTTAAATGTACTTTCCCCAAGGTGCCACCATCTTGGCTGAGGGGTTCAGCCATGCCCTACAGTGGGTCTGCTGTAGTTGCCTGGAAGGGGGTTATGCCCAGCACGGGGCGGCCCTCCAGCCCCCTTGCTACAAAGACCTTGCCACATAAACCCAATCCATATGTGCGCCATTTCTTGATGCCCTTTGTATATAGCAGATGATGTGACTAAAACTCTGGAAGACGAAGACAATATAGGTTTTCTTAAACATACAGAGTAATGGAGATGAGCAATTTATTTGCTTTCAATAAAAACATCTTTCTATTAAAAAAAAAAATTGTGTTTTTTTTTTTTATATACAAATGTAAGTGGTAGTGAAACGTGTTGCTTCTTCTCTATGTTTACTGAAAAAAAACCACCTGAAAAACACTAAGGAAAGGCTAATAATCTGTGTAATATAGAAACAGTTATCAACTTGCTCGGTCATACTTATTCAGTTTATCCTCGGGTAGACCTTTTAGCATGAATTAAAGGGTCTAGGTCAGTTGTTCCCAATGGTTTTGTAGCTGACTGTAATTTAAAAATTAGAGAGACTCAGAGTCCTGCTCTACCTTACTCCTCCTTAAACATAAATACATTGCCTGAGAATTTAGGAATGATGTTAGAGAAATTAAAGCTCAACGGAAGTTGACAGGAATGTTTTAACACTATGTTAATATTAAAAGACTGAACAAAGAAAATGTAGGATCATTGTAGAATGGGGTGGGTGAATTACATGACAGTGGGCACGGTAAGATTGAGGTATTCAATACCTTCTTTAACTCCATATTCATCAAGATTTCCTAGGTCTAGGATTAATTGAAGTGTTCAAGGAGAAGGCAAATGATTAGCAGTTGATGGGGATCAAGTTGGGGGTTACTTGAGACAACTAGACCTGTAAAATTATCCGACATCCAATGGGATGCATCAAAAAATGCTGAGAGAGCTGTCAGAATTCCTTGTGAGGCAGCTTCCTACCATCTTTCAAAAGTGTTGGATACTAGAGGGGGGCCCAGACAGCAGAAGCATTGATAATAGCAGAATTAACCACCTAATTGGCATTCTTAGGACAGCAATGAATAATATTAATAGTTCTTACACAACATTTTTCAACTCAAAATTTGAAAGTGCTTTATAGTGGACTAGGCAAAGCCCTGAGCTGCTTGGTCTCACTGACCCTGCTTTGAGGAGAAGATTGGATCAGAGACCTCCTAAAGTCCTTTCCCATCAAAACAGACCTGGCAGCCTATGATCCTTAAAGATATAGAGTGGACAGTTTTCATTATTTTGGGATTTCCTTTGTTTTTCTAATACATCTGTGCACTTAATGTTCATGATTCTATTAGGCATACAGTACCATCACAGGTATCTTACGGTAACTAGCTTGGCCAGAGTTGATGGAGATTAATGACAGAGTTGATGGAGATGGCATTATTAATTCTTCGTGATATCCTGAATGGCATTAAAACCAACATAAAAGGGGAAATTCACAAGAGGAAAATGAGGTAGCAATGTAGACTTAGATTCCCTTTAGTTTGGTTCACTTAAATTTCTTATAAAATTGGAACAGAAACTCTGACTGGTGACGAGAAGTCCTGTGTAGTTTGAATACATTATTTCCTCCTCTCTGCATTGGATTCCTCATCTATACAGCTGGATAAATTGCATTCCTTTTTCAAAGCTATTTCAGGCATATTGTAAAATCCTTCATTAGAAGGATGGACTATTTTGTTTCAAAATAATTTGTTTCAAAATAATTTGTTTCCGGAAATATGCATAACCAAGGAAGCATTATGTCAACTAAAGATATTAGTTAACTTAAAAGGAGCAATTATCACACAATTCAGGAGGATGAGATCGTTTGGGACATTTATACACTATAAAGTGCCTTTGCAGAGGATGGAGGATCCTAATAGAGGGAAATATTCTGCACATAAGTAAAAGACAAAAATGTTTTAGTTTTCTTAGCAGATAGTCAGATAAATGTTGATTTTTCATGTGGAACCGGATTAAAATTGTTATTTGGATGGATCTGAGTTTCAGATATGTGCAAATCACTTCTAAGCTCCCACTGTGATCACTGTGAGCTGTTGATTTGCCCTACATTGTATTCCTGAATCTAGCTAGCTGTGGAAGGAGTCTGTTCTTTAAACAGAGTCTCCTAAGGCCATTTTAGATGCCCTAGTTTACCCCATCTGGCCTCTAACTTCCCTATGATCAGGAAGATCGTAGGTAAACTGGGTCCTCTGCCATATCTGCCAGATCCATGTAAATGCATTAACTAACATAAGGTGTCTCAAAAAATAATATTCAATGTCTGAACTTAGACAACTGAATAACACATTTGAACATATCTACTCACTCTACACGTAAGCTACCGGTTTTAATAAAAATTTAATCTAATTAATGTGTCAGTGACTGAAACAAGAGATGAACTGCCTGTAACAGATGAGCATGAACAGAGAGTTGACATAATTGAATTCTGGGCAAAACTGCTGTCCAACGTGACCTTAAATGTTTCCAGGGATGGGGCAACTACCACTGGTGAAGTGCTGGGGTCTGAGTTGTGGGCCCCAGGTTGGAGTTGGCCTGTGGATGAGTCACAACCTAGCAGAATGTTTTGTTTTTTCTGTTGGCTTCCTGTTCCAGAGGCAGAAGCTGGCCCACCTGTGTCTCTGTGGCTCCACTCTCACCCAGGTGGTCATGGTTGGGGTGGGGGGGGGTGAGGCCAGGATTATATTAACCAGGAGCAGAGGAGGTAGAAGAGCTTCCTACTGGGTGTGGCTTCTGTTGGGGCTGGCTGCATCTTGCTGAGCTCTCTTGGTGGTGTCCTTCCATGTGAGGGGCCACTGAGGGAGCCATCTCTGTCTGTTGTGTCCAGCAGGTGATGCTGGCACCACAGTGGGCAGCGAAGGAGCTGGGCCCACAGGAACCTATGGCAGGACTGTTNATCAGGCAACTGATGGCAGCATAAAATGATGAGGGCTGAATCAGCACAACAACTGGGCAACCTGATCCAGTGTTTCAACATTCTCATTATAAAAATTTCTTCCTTATGTCTAATCTAAATCTACCCTCTTTTTGTTTAAAACCATTACCCCTTATCTTATCTCAACAGGTCCTGCTAAAAAAGATTGTACCTATCTTTCTTATTTCCCCTTTAAGTACTGAACAGCTGCAATAAAGTGTCCCCAAAGCCGCCTCTTCTCCAGGCTAAACAACTCCAACTCTCTCAGGATCTTTTTTGTGGCCCTCCTCTGGACCTGTTCTAACAGGTCTCCAGAGCTGGATACAGTACTCCAGGTGGGATCTCACCAGAGCAGAGTAGAGTGCCCGAATTACCTCCCTTGATCTGCTAACCACACTTTTTTTGATGTAGCCCAGGATACAATTGGTTTTCTGGTCTGTGAATGTGCATTGCCAACTCATGTCCAGCATTTCCTTCAACAGTACCCCCAAGTCCTTCTCCACAAAGCTGCTCTCAATCCATCATCTTCCATCTGGTATTGGTACCTGCCCTGAGCCATGTGCAGGACCTCCCACTTGGTCTTGTTGAACCTCATGAGGTTCATATGGGCCCAGTTCTCAAGCTTGTCCAGGTCCCTCTGAATGGCATCTCATTCCTCAGGCATGCCAACTGCACCACTCATGAAATCTGAAAGAGAAACATACATTTTGATACTTCAGAATATAAGCGTGCCTGTGAAAACACACACGTACTCACACAAACATACAGATTTTTTTTCCAAAAATGTTCATATCATTTTCTTCCTAACTCAATGAACTAGTTATTTGAGATTGAAGAAAAAAAAAGATGCTATCAAATAAGTTTTGCTTACAGTGGAGAATCAGCATACAACTTGTACATTTATTGTATCACACTGGGTTATTTTTTCATTTCTATTCATAACCATGTTTCTTGGAAGCAGCCAAGTTATCATTTTACTGTCATTCAATCCACCATTCTATACAGCTAGTGAAAATTTGTGTGCTGCTCCAAAAAATCTGGTAATGTACTCTGAATGTGTTGCAAAACACATCAGAAGGAAAGGCCAAATGATTTTATATGCCCCTTCATTGATGTGTTTATTCTGATAATGAGATATATGGATTGTGTGAGTTGAAAGATGGGAAATCTATTCCTGTGCATGTTTTGCAAAGTAAGAATCAAGAACTGAAGTGAGAATTTAAACATAAAGTCAGACAGGCTGTTGTATTATGAACAAAAATGCCCTTACCTATGTAAAATTGTCTCTTTTTTTTTTTTCTTATATTGCTCATTAATTAATAAAGGAGACATATATGATATTTCCTCATGCTCTTAATATACCTAACTTAGTTCCAGTTCTTACACTTTCTGCTCCCTTTCTTTTGCCCTTATAACTCATCTGTTCCTTATTTAATTTTAGTCTTTTAGTGTACATTTCAAGGTTTGGGTTTTTTTTTCTTCCCTAGCTTCTAATGCTTGAAGCCTTTCAAAGGTAAATCCTCTTAGTTCAGCATTGCTATGATAGTGGAAAGCATAACAAGCCTTTAATTACAGCTGTTTCCATTGTATCTTTTACATATGTTTTTAATTTCTTAGGCATTTCCCTTTTAATGCTATTTAGCTATTGCATTTTTGCTGCTATTTTTACTCATTTTAGTAGCCATTAAAAATACTAGGCTAATCAAATAAGATCGATTTCAGTGGTAAAGGAGATTTATTTTTACATTGTGAGGGAAGAAAAAAAGACAAAAAAAATCATCTGTGTATTTGTAATGAATTATTGAAGGAAAAGTACTGAATATATATTTATGAGAAACATTGTTTTCTACTGCACAAAACAGGGGACTAGTACTTGTAGACAAGACTTTCTATTTGTTTGTTGGACTACCTTGGGCAAGTTACCTCACCTTTACTATGTGTTTTTCTCCTAGTCTGTTAAATCAATATAGTTTCCATGGCACAATTTTAGCTGCATTTAGCTACATTTTGTTAGTTTTTCAAAATGGAATTTAATTTTTAAAAGAAATTACCGATACATCTACTTAGATCACACATTCTGAGAGTGTATTTGGATGTTAATAAGTACAGAAACCTACTTCTAGGTCTGACTACTGGAGGAATTTCTGCCACGGTAAACAAAAGCAGAGCCTTTTTTTTTTCAGTACCAAAATTTAGTAAAGCTCATAGAGTCTAAACTTCCCACTGCATTACAGAGCAGTCAACAAAATTCTTCTTCTCATCTATTTTACACATAGTGTCTGGTAACACTGCATGTAAGAAATATGTATGCATGAAGCATTCACTACTTTTCTGGAAAGATAGAGAATGGACTGAAAAGTGAATTAGCATTTTAGCATGTAACTAAAAAAATGGTCTAAGATTTTGTGCATTGTTCTTTGACAAAATATCGAAGCAAAATCTACAAACTTTTCTACTACTACTGTACTAAATGGATCCTCTGCAACCTGCCACCAGACACATAAATCTTTGTCTACAGCAATGCAATAGGAAAGTTCTGTGCGGGTAGAAGGACCTAACAACTAGCAAATCTGTTTCAGAAACCTGTTCTTTCATCTCAGGCAGCATGTTTTAGAAAGCAAAATATTTTAGAAAAAAAAAAGGCAAATTCGGTATTGATGTAACTGAATGGTATGCAAAAATAAGTACACTCTAAAGGCACTTAAATAAGAAAATCTGTATATGTTTCTAATCAGAAATGATGATAGTTGAACACTTTTGTCAAGATTTATATCTAGCTTTGTATCATCAACTTGACAACAAGTACTTGTACTAAAGATGTTATTAGCAGTTTTTACAAGCTTTCTCCTTCAGATTAAATGCAATTTCCTTCAGATCTCCTATTTATCCAGGCTGAATCCCCAGAGAACTTCAGCAAACATTAGACAAATTTCAGATCAATGCAGAGTCAATTACTTTGCTTAGAAAACACGAAGAGAACAGCTTGCTTATATATTTAATAGAAGAGCATGCAATTAATTGAAGGGAAAATACGTAGGTGGAAGTATGAGTACGTAAAATCCCCTCCAGAAGAAAAGCTCTTAATAATTTATTTACTTCTATGGGCTGTGGCATCAGTGATAAGAGAACAAAATGAAACCATAAAACTGTCTACTAGTGGTAGCTGTAAACCTTTACAAGTACACACTCATTTGTTTTAAAAGTCATTAGTAAGATTTCAAAGCTTGGCAATGGAGAGATCAGGAACAGAAATTTTCTTCAGAAACCTTAATTTGATCATCCTTTTTGTATAAAATACTGTGCTATTTCACATAGTTCCTCTTTAGCTTTTATTAAAACATTATGGGAATACTCTGTTAATTAGGCAGCATATATTGTGACTGCATCACTGTGGAAGAGGTATGATTACCCTGATTTTAAGAAGAGTGCAGATAAATGCAACATTATTATCTTCAACTGTTCAATTCAACAAACCTATGACATGATTTTTCAGACTTAATGTGCAGTATTCCATATATTCAAAGCCCATTGACTCAGCACTCTACAAAGCAGACTATTGCTTTTCAATATTAAAATGAGCATTATTAGAAAGATTTAAGATTAATTTTCTCATTGTGAAGACCTTTCTTCTAGACTCCAATGAGAATTTCCCCAGGGGCAGCTTGCAGCCATTTCCCCTTGTATTTTCCATGTGACTTCTTGTAAATAGGGAGTCTCCTTCCTCTTGGTAGCCCCCCTTCAAGTACTGGAACATTGCAATAAGGTCTCCCCTAAGCCTTCTTTTCTCGAGGCTGAACATACTCATTTTTCTCAGCCTTTCTCCATATGGCAGGTCTTCCAGTACCCTTGCCATCCTTGTGGCCCTTCTCTGGACCCTCTCCAGCCTGTCCGCATCTTTTATATATAGGGGAGTCCAAAACGGAATGCAGTACTCAAGGTGTGGTCCGACCAGCGCTGAGTAAAGTGGGACTATGACTTCTTTATCTCTGCTGGTAATGCCCCTGTTAATGTAACCCAGCATCCTACTGGCCTTTTTTGCCACTGCAGCGCACTGGTCACTCATGTTGAGCCTGCTGTCCACCAAGACCCCCAGGTCCTTTTCCACAGGGCTACTCTCCAGCTAGGTGGTTCCTAGTCTGAACCAGGAGCAAATAGCACACTGTGGAGAAGTAGAGACTTCCCATGGTTCATTATGATCAATTTATGGAGAAGTAGAGACTTCCCATGGTACATTATGATCAAGTTATGGATCATATGGCTCTGAGTGCACTAAGAAGACTTAATAACCCTGATCAGCCTAACCTGGGGCTTTCCACCCACACACCCTACCCGTGAGCACAGGACCTTTATTTAAGCTCAGTCCTGGGCTTTACTTCACTGGCTGAAGTATGTTGGAAGCGCATTGGTCTCTAGCACGCTATGTCCATACACCCTGTTGAAGCAGACGTGAAGCTGTGGACTGACTTTTAGCTATATATAGTAATCATGTGCCTGGTGATCATGGGGCCTGATTTTAACCCTGACCTATGTATAGATTTCCTGGTTTGACCCTGGATCTGTCTTATCACCATAAACTTGCTTGATGATTTGGACTTCAGTTTGAATTAGGTCTGCTTCCCTATATTTTCTGTCGGTCCTTGAACTGTTAATAGAACCTGTTCCTGTCGTTTTTCTGTTTGTGTGCTGCTAGGACTGTGGACGGTTGGTGAGGTCATTGTCTGGTCAGTGTGAGGCAGTGATGAAAAACAAGCCTAATTAGTTACACTAATTGATAAGAGTATGTGGGAATGTAGGAATGTTTATTCCAGCAAGGTTATCTGATTAGAAACCTCAACATTGGGAGGATAAAGAAAGAGGAACGAAAAATACTCTAAACATACAGAGACATAGACCTGATGAAACAAGAATGGAAACAATGACAAGAAACAAACCTTGCCAGTCACACTAATTGATGGGCTAGCAAGAAACTACAGGTTCCACTTCCACAAAGATTAATCTGGACTTTGCAAGTGGTAAACTGTAAACCATGGGGAACCCCTGACACCAGACTGGGAGGAGTGAAGGGTTGTACAAACCCAGACAGGGGGAAAGGAAGCAAAGAGAAACAAAGACGGAGTATAGGCAACAAAAGGTATTAAAAAGAGCAGGTCATGTGTAAAACAGGGCCAGGCTTGTATGCTTGTCTGACTGAGCTCTACTCCTGGTTGCAATGGTTTGTCCTGTCTTATTAAACCTTTTCTTAACTGTGTAATCTCACTATACTGTGTGTATGCTGCAGATTCCCTGCAAACTAATCGAGGGACTAGCATGAGAGTACTGGGTGCCAACTACTGGAGTCAGAATGAGTGTGTGGGTGCCCCACCTGGTGATGTCATCTGCTGAGCCAGTAAGAGCCATTAGCTGCCAACCACTGGGGTGGGAAAAGTGTGTGTCCTAAAAACAGCTACTGAAGGGACTAGAGCAAGTGAGGGTTTCAGTGCTGGCTTCTGGAACAGGACTGTGGGTCACAGCCCATGTTCCTGGTGCTGGCTGCTGGGGGCAAGTGTCTGTATCTTCCCCAGATTGTGTGTGAGGTGTGCGTGTATATTAGTTGGTAAATTTCAAGCTTGATGTGCTGGTGAGCAGAAGAGCCTTGGGTGCAGGCCGGGGTATCAGGAGGGGCGGTGGTCTGGGCTGATATCTGGGCAGACCCATGAGCATGGGGTGCCTGTGGGATGAGTATGTGAGTGCTGTGTGTTTGCTGGGACCTGTGGAACAGGTAAAAGAGGCTGGGATCCAGGTGCCAGGCAGCTTAGGAGCCATGTTTGTGCTCAAGGAATCTGTGAATGTGCATGTGCTTGTGCTTGTGAACCTGGAGTGTATCACATGTGCTGCATTAGTGACCTTCTGCCCCTGCCAGACCAAGAGGAGGAGGGGACATGTCTGTCTGGGCTTGTGTCTGATGTGAGTCCTGTATGTGGGTGCTGTTAAAGGCAGTGCCTTATCTATGGCAGGCTGTGCAACTGGCTGTGTCAGTGTCCTATATGTGTGTCTATATGTGTCTGGGACCCATGCTCAGCTTCGCTACTGGTTGAATCTGTAAATGGGAATGCAAGAGCTGCATCCTTCAGCCTAGGAAGACATTCTGAGTCCCCTAGGAACTCATCTGGACTCCAGCAGACAGGCAAAAGGGAGTCTTGGGCTAGAGGTGCTAAAGGTGACCACACCTCTCCTAGTATCACTTCACAGAAAACAAATCATTAGCTAATGGAGAATAGTATATACACGGTCTGAAACTCAGTTCACAGGTCTATACATACAAACATGCCAAAAGCAAGAGCATAATTTGGAGGACAGGACTAGATTATCTCAATGAGTTCTTTCAAACCCAAACAATGTTGTGATTTGACAACTAAGATATTAACACAGGAAAGATTTTCCTGAAAAGGAAACCTTAACTTTACAGTTGAAAGCAACTAATAGTGCAGCTTTTCAAGATTTAGGGTCAGTCCCCTACACTTATAACAGACGCTCTCTGTTATCCCCTCTTTGCCCCCCAAAAAGCAGAAAAGAAAAGGAATAAGGGAGAGAGAATTTTGGATTGATGTTGGCCTTCTCTCCCATTTTGGGGGGGAGGAAGGGAACGAGAGAGGGGTCTTAATTAGAAAAGAAAACTAAAACAGCTTTAATGAAGATAATAAAATGCAATATATACAAATATATACAAAACCAGTATTGAACCCTGCCCCCCCAATGGCATTTACATCACCATCACCACTGAGGCTGTGGAGTAAGCACTGGGAAAGTCCCAGTGTGGGCTCAGCAGCAGACAGGAACCAGGTTCAGGACCTGGGTTCAGAAACACATGAAGCAGGACTAAAGGTAGAATGGATGGAGTTCTCCTCAGATGCTGGCCATAGGAGAAGAAGAAGAAGGCAGAAGAAGGGCAGAAGAAGGGCAGAAAGAGGAAG
>VZZY01025728.1:9162-36984 GCA_013400335.1 Eurystomus gularis | reverse complement strand
TATGAGGAAGAAATTCTTTCCTGAGAGAGTGGTTGGGCACTGGAACGGGCTGCCCAGGGAGGTGGTGAAGTCACCATCCCCAGGAGGTGTTTAAAAAATGAGTAGATGTAGCACTTGAGGCTATAGTCTAGTGGTTAGGGACATGTTGGGATGAAGGTTGGACTTGATGATCCTGGCGTTCCTTTCCAACTAAAATGATTCTATGATTCTATTATCCATATTAGGTTTTTGCTAACACGCTTCCTGACAAAATTTTGTCCTTTTCCAACTGACACTCTACTATAAGAAAACGAGAGTGATGAAATGACTCTGTTCTTTGGGTAAAAAGGGTTTATGTACAGGGAAGTGAGCAGTACCATGCAGACAACAAAATAGCTCACACTAACAATCATAAACACTAATAATGATACTGTTGTGTATTTATTTAGATTATTAAAATGTTATTTAGACTAGCAAAAAACTCTTACCATTATTGTAGGGATCGGCGCACGGAAGATTTTGGGTTGTTACGGAAAGATAGGCAGGGCATAGAAGTTGGGAGGCTAGCTTGCTTATCGCAAGAACGCAGACGAGACAAGATGAGTATATAAGGCGATTGCGCACTTGAATAAACGCCATTTGCTGCATCCTCATATTGGTGTCTGTGCTCTATGGCCCAGGGGTGTGGATAGCCCCTGGCCCGCCCAGCTTCGGAACGGGGCTTGCCGAAATCGGTCAGCAACACATTATGTATAAAGTATGATGAATTTGCCCACAAGAAGATTTTGAGTGTAACACCTTACTCTGCCTTATTTTGCAACACAATCTTTCATCTATATTTGACCTTACGAATAAATACTGGCATAATCACCCTTCTTAATTAACCTTTGGGTAAATTCCTGACCTTAAAGTGAATAAGATTAAAGGCTTTAATTGTTCATATTCATCTTCTAACATCTAGAATGTAGGAGCATGATTGTATCGCAGGCTAAAGGTATGAACCACTCAAGTGCTTCTACTACCATGGAGAAAACCCAGCCTCAGAAAAGTTAAAGTCTGAATTTATATTTTTAAAAATAATGCACAGAAGAAGTTTAGATATGTTAGGAATTTAAAAAAAATTGGTGAAGAGCCATTTCTTCAGAGATGGGCTTCACCTAAATGAGAACAGAACATGACTAATGGAACTTAATTTTAGTAAAAAGAAAGAGAGATAGAATTTTAAAATTAAAATCTATAGGAAATCTGAGAGTTCAGATTAACTGCACAATTTAGGAATTTTGAAATGGAGTAAAAAGAATGCAGTATTTCAGAGAAAGTATAAAAGAATAAAAAATTGATTAAGAATAGTACCTAGAAATAGGTTCTTAAAGCAAGTCCAAATACGTACTTCTGTACAAATGCAGCATGACTAAAAATGAAAGTATTGGACCTTGCACACCAGTGGTAAATGAAATAACAGGGATTATAAACATTTTAAATATTGCTTTAGAAGATAATCTATGGGATGCTGTAATATGACTTAGCATAATCACATTACAATTGTATACAGTAGGTATGGTAAATTGAGCAAGCTAAGAAATCACATTATTTGTTGAAAAAGAAAATATGACATATATAACTTTCTGACCCTGTATTGACATGGAAAACTTTTGTTATCTTAGATATAAATTCCATACCTAAATCTGGAGAATTTAAATATTACTGTTACACTATCAACTATATCAAAAGAGCATTGTTGGCATTTACAAATAGTCCCAGGCAAATAGAGAAGCATAAATCTCAATCAAAATCAAGTGTCTCAGCTACAGGGTCACTGAGAAAAATACCCTGTCTGTGAACACTGACAGACTCTATCAGCCATTAAAATAGGGTATAGAGACTGATCATAATAGAAAGAGTATGTAGAAGACAGACCTTCTGCTCCCATAAGAGTAGATGGTCTGTGCCTTTTCAATGCAAAAAGGGATAATGAGAAACAGAAGATGCTGTAAACAGTATATACAGAGACATAAATCTGACACACAAATGGTAAATCAGGCAGTAATGACAACTGGTGAGTCAGACATTCGTAAGAGTGTGTAGAATGTTGGAAAGTTTATTTGTATGATTGCAAACTATGTCAAATGGGATACTAAGGAAAAGGAGGAAGTCAGGAAGAAAATGTACAAAGACAGAAATCTGACATGATGGAGACAAAGATAAGAAACAAACCTCATGTCACACTAATTAATGGGCTATTGGGAAACTGCAGAACTTAGGCTTTGATGCAGACCAGAGGGTCCAGGATGTAAGCAAGATATATGGGACCCATGGGGTGAGTAGGAGGAGCTGGGATCCAGGCAGGAGTGCCAGGTGCTTGAGGGATTCACAAATGTGTTTGTGCTTGTGAATCTGGAGAGTCTCATGTGAACACGCTCTAGTGACCTTCTGCCTCTGCCAGCCCAAGAGGAGGTGGGGACATGGCTGTCTGGGCTTGTGTCTGATTTGAGTCCCATACATGGGTGCTGTTGAAGGCAGCAATGTCAGTCGATGACTGACTGTGTCAGTGTCCTCTGTGTGTATGTCTGTGTGTTTGTGTGCACATGTGTCCCCTGGATACACATTCAGTCTTGCTACTGGTTGAAACTGCAGACAGGAAGGCAGCAGCCGTGTTACTCAGCCTGGTCAGAGACCTGCATCCCTGGGTCATGGGGCTGGAATCAAACAACTGGGCAGGAGGGGTCCTGGGCCAGAGCTGTTGGTGGCAGTGGCCATTTATAACATCCCTTAGCAATTATTTTTTCATATACATGATGATTTTTAGAGTCTCTAAGCAAGACAATACCCAGAAACTTTTTCAATATATTAAAGTTTCTCTGTATAGCAGTTATCATAGAATAGTCACAAGCCATATTCTTGTGTAAGAAAAAATTGTGAAATGCTTTTTCCCTCATGGGGTATGATTTATTTTTTTCATGAAAGAGTCAGAAGCAAGAATTCTACTAGACAATTAAAAAGGAATGAGAGGTAATCAGAGTGTAAAATAGAAATTCAAGGAGCATAAAACCAGTGCAAATGAAGCTAAATTAATTATTTGATTCAAAGTTTATAAGAGAGTGCAGTAGAAAGATTGGAACATTGAAACAATTAGTCAGATTAGGTTTACACCTGAGTAAAGAGATTTTAAAACAAATCAGTTAAAAGAGAAGTGAAAATATGCCAGTATGTGATGGTATATGTAATGAATTCTAGGGGAACTTGAATATGAAAACAGCTTTCCAGAATAGGGCCTGGGAGTTCTCATGGACCACAAGCTGAACATGAAGGAATGGAGGTAGCTGAGAGCTTGTGGAAACTCAAACCAGCTGGACAGTCAAAATACAGCTGGATGTGCTGGTCCTGAGCAACCTGCTCTAGCTGAGCTTCCTTTGAGCAAATGTGGTGGACTAGACGATCTGCAGAGACCCTTTTTGACTTCAACCATCTTGTGGTTCTAGGAATGACATATTGGCCCCAGACTTCTGTAGCTGGAAGGCACAATTATGTGTCAATGTGTTTTCAGCCCAGTATAGCTAAAATGATACAAGAACTTTTTTTCTTGCAGCTGAACAGAGTGGTGTTATTCTGGTATTTACAGTACCCACTGCAGTCCCTTACACGTTGCATGAAAACATGCATAGGAGTTAGATGTGAAGGGTTTTCTGAGACAGGATTTGAGGAATGTGAAGCCCTGGAAATAAAACTTTTGCCTTTCCCATCTTATTGATAAAGATAATCACTAGAAAGACCTGTCCTCAGAAGCACACCTGGGTTTTGTTTTAGAAGTAGATCCTTAGCTAACTTCCTGGAAGAAATGAAAGTTTATGAGATGTCTGATCAAAGGACTGGATTCTGGAGATGATCACTGAGGTGACCATCTCTGGTATAGGCATGTCCTACAGTGGAACGAGGGATTGATGTGAACAGGGGGGGTTTCTTGAGCCAGAGAAACCCCAGGAGAGTGCAGAGACCTGCCAGGAGCTGGCAGCTGTCATGAGAGTCTGATAAGGCCTTGGCAGGACCATGAGTAATGGCAGCCACCTCCACTCCCACAAAAGGCAGCCCTAGGTAACATCACAGACCAGGGCAGGAAAACAGGGCATGTTACATCAGCCAGAATGTGACACAGCAGTTCCCATGGCAGTTCACACAGGAAGCAGTCTTAGGAGTATCAAGAGGGACTACAGTGGATTTAGCAGTGCTAAGGGACTCTGGAGCACAGGTGGTTTTCTCATCAATCCTCCTGGTCAGAGGGAAGGGGTTTGAAAAAACCAGTCAAATCTGGCAAATCAGCAATTGGTTATGGGACTGGTGGTACAGACAGAGGTTCAGCTGTTTAGACCATGGGACTTGCTTTGAGAAACCTGGCCTACTGGTTGCTGATGGGGCCTGTTTGTCAAAGAAGGGGAAGAGCATCTCTGGTCATAGGCTTTCCAAGCTGGTGAAGAGGGTTTTAAAATAAAGTTGCTAGGGGAGGAGAACCTCAATCCATCCCACTCCTAAGAGTTTGATGCCAGTGCCAGCACTAGGTGCCCAGAGCTTGGAGAGGGACCACAGGTCAGCAGGAGAGCACCTGAGGAGCAGCACAAAGGAATTCCGGCCAGTAATCAGCTTCATCAGTGACCTAAATTAAATGACTCTATGCAAATGCATGTAGCATGGGGAATAAACAAGAGGTGTTAGAGATGTGTGCACACCTGCAGGACTATGATGTTATTGGCATCACTGAGATATAGTGGGATGGCTGCTACGACTGGAGCATTGGAACAGAAAGATACAAGTTCTTTAGGAAGGATATGCAGGGGACATATTGCCATCTATGTCAATGATGAGTTGAAGTGCATGGAGCTCTACCTGGGGTTGGATGAGAAGCCCATCCAAATGGGGTCAGGATTAAGAGCGGGAAGGAGAGGTGAAGCACTGGAACCGTTTGTCTGGAGAGGCTGTGGTTGCCTCATCTGTGGAAGTTTTCAAGGCCAGATTGGATGTGTCTTTGAGCAACCTGATTTAGTGGAATGTGTCCCTGCCCATGGCAGGATGTTGGAGCTACATGATCATTGAGGCCCCTTCAAACTCAAACCATGCTATGATTCCGTGATTCTATGAATTCAGTTATCTGACATACGGCATAATCCACCATGCACTCTGACTTCCTCAAAATTATGGGGTTAAAAAAAGTCATGCCCAGAGCAAACAGAATGCAGTACTTCCTATCAATAGATAGGCTAAAATAAATGGTCATTTTTTCTCTCATTATTTTATATATATATATATACACACTGTTTGGCAGCTTGGATCAACTGCAAGAGAGCCCTTGGGTTCTGTGAGTTCAGGAGTATGTACAGTATTAGAAGCTCTGGTAAGTCTGACCATGCATAGATAAAGATGAATTGGCTGGAGGCTTTACTAGGTATATTTGATTGATTTGATTAACAGATTTTATAACTCAGCAAAATGTAGGCAGATTTGCATAATTATATGAAGAAGACATATCCTTGCTGAAGAGACCGATGGTTTAAGTAAAATTTAAAACATATGATCCGTAGCCGTTTTCTCAGAACAAGATGATCATATAGTCCAAATTTTCAAAAAAATCAGGGTGATGCAGAATATCATTATACAAAACTTCAGCTCAGTTCTGTCAAAAGTGTGACTAAATGGAAACAAGGTCTGGTAAGAGGAAGGCAAATCCTAATATTTAGTCACTACTACAAGCACCCTATTACTCTGCCTACATAGTTAATCCATACTTGCAAATATGCTGAATTTTATATGCCATATACACTGCTATTACTATCTATTCATATTTTCCAGCATGCCTACTTACTATATAATGTGTAAATCTATATATTATAGACTAAATCCCACGCCTAGATACTTTTCAGATACATGTCACATTAGGTCAGAATAAACCAGGTTGTTTTAAAAAGTAATTTTTAAAATACTAGTATGATGTCTCACAGAAGTGAAAATTAAGAACTTTATTATTTCTTTTTCCTGATTCCTTAGTAATATAATGCTTGCTTTCATAATTTGATAACAACCTCTCCCTTAGTGTTGAAATGGCAGAGTACATCACAGACCTCTCATTACTACAGTGGATTTTAAAGATGCAATCCAGGTGGCATATCAGAAAGGAAACTAATAAGCATAAAACATATGTATTGCATCTTTTCTGAGATACTGTACTTTTTTTCCAGAAGCAAATTATTTCAGGGAAAAAAAAAAAAGGTTTTCACTATACTAATATAATCTTCAAAAAGTTGGAATTTCTGATTTCTCTGAACAATAAAATTTTTTAGAAATTAAAACTTCCACAACCTTTTTTTTTCCAGCCCTCTGAAATAACATTTTGTTGCTGACATGACTAATCTGGTGTCAGTGACATTTAGCTCATTAATTTTACTCTTTCAGGGAAGTAAATCTACATACCAGCATAAATCCCTATCAGTCATCCTTCACAGATCAAGATACTTTAATTATACAGCTTGTTTCTTTTCATTTCTCTTAGGAGAGATTTCTGGAGAAGATAATTTGTGTACACGTAAGGTCTGGCAATTGTTTTAAGAATTTGTGATAAGGGTGGAAAGCATTCTTGCTGAGACATACAATATATGATTGCTTTCATCATGCAAATACTTGTAGCAAAAGGAAATAACTTTAACCGTTTTCAGAAACAGTGGCCTAAAAAACTTTGAGAGTATAACATGCGATGGGAATATTTTCAATGGAAAAGTCATTGTAGGCTATAACAATGTTCAGTGACTATTGTCAAACGTAACAAGACAAAGGGATAGTTCACTATTATGGAAAACTGGATATTTAAGTTGAAGCATAAGCCTATATGAAGTGCTTTTCTTGTATAACATTACATTGGTAAAGGATTTTCTGTATTTTGGTAAAAGGAAGCACAAATATGTAGTTAACAGAATCTATGTTAAATATTTCATATATAATTTATTCTGAATATAGAGGTTGTTTTTTTTTGTGGCCAAATCAGTGTAATGCAGTAATAAAAATACATTATGATGCTTTTAGCATACAGCATGTTATGTTCTGAAAGAACAGAGACAATCATAATTATTAGATTAATATATCTTACTTTTTCATATAGGAAAATAAATAATAAATGAAAATATTATAGTTCTTCTTGAATAAGAATTCAACAGTACACCATTTAACGGTGATTTATTTGTTACAAATTTTATTAATATAAAATAATGCTGGAGTCAAAAACTGTAATGTATTTAACCATTGCTTGAACAGATTTTAGTAGGTCAGCAAGCCTAAAACTGATCAAATCAGAATCTTTCAAAGTAAAGATTCAGGTAAAATAACTCTTTCTTTTATAGAAATTATATTTGTGCTATTTCTGAATGTGGCCAGAGGTTATTCCACTTTATCAATGAACAATAGATATGTTGTTTTATGTGACCTGTGTAGTTGAATATATGGATATGTCACTAATCTCATGGTATTGAACTAAAATTTATTTTTTAAAAGTTCTAATGAATAACAAATGAGAATACAATTGCACTATTTATATATCTGTGTCTAAATTAAATTACTTGTAGATATATATTGAGGGATTATTTTTTCCGTGACTTTTCAACACAGCTTTTCTCTATGCTAATATTTACATTATAGTACTATGTTTAACTTTCACTGTCTATAGATATTTCAACATTCAGTGCAAAATTACTCTAATTTTGTGTTAGTTTGTATTTTCACACAATGCAATTAAGAATTCATATCAGTGTATTGGAAAAAACTGCAGACATGATACAACAGAAGAAAATAATATTTTAAGAGCTACAATATGTAGCCACACTCCACTGCTCTGTATTGTTATGTCTTCTAGCCTAAATCAATACAGAAAATGTGTTGTCTTCCAAAAACACGGAAAATGTTCTACTGTCTTTTAAGTTTTAATTCACTTCAGCATATGGAGTTTATTATAGTTCAATACAGAGTTGTAAAATGTATAAAACCATATAGAGGAACACTATTTGGGTATATGTGTTGAACCTTTAAGATATCATCTATTAGCAAGCTGGTACTTATGAATAGATGCATGAAATTGCAAGCAATTTCTACTTTAGCATTGTTTCTTATAAACATCATGCATTTAGACTCACATTCTTACACACTAACTAAATGTATTCAGTTACACGGAAGCTAAATACTATCACAATAAGTAGTTGTACTAAATATACATTTGAAAGATCTCTTATTTTTGATGTGTACTTAGGGAAAAAGCTTCATGTTAAAGGAACACTGAAAGTTCAAAGATTGTTTGCCTGTATACCTGCTAAAAAACTAAAAGAAGCTCACTCCTTACACAAAATTTCAGTGTCTTTTGGACCTCAGATACTCAATTGCTTTGGCATTGCCTTGATCCTTTGCTGTTTATGATTTGACTTGTTCCTCAACTGTACGCCATGCTGCTATTTAATCCTGATAAAGATGGAGAACTAGAAACTTGATTCAGGTAAAAGAGTGAAGGAATGTAAACGTTATGGTATACTGTTAAAATTCAACTGAAATAAAAAAGCTGTATGATTAGAGTTATAGAAAAGGCATTTAATGAATGAAGAATTATACCCTTGAAAGGAAAATAATAGCTATGTTAGTACTTGATGTACCTTTTGTTGTTGTTTCTGTTTTGTGGCCTTAACATAAAAGCGAGTTTTTATCTGTTTTCCGTTTTGTCATAACCTGCATACATTTCTAAGAAAAAAACAAAAAAACAGTCAAACAGACAGATATTGACTCATTTTCCCTTGGAATATCTGAAGTAAGGATTTAAATTTACTTTCTACTAAATATTTGTTAATATTGTTTGTTAATATTGTTTTATGCAGAGATTTATTTCACTTGTGGGGTTTCATGTGAGGTAAGCCAGATATGAACTGCCAATATTAAATGTTTTTAAGATTTTTAGTCCTCTGTTTACATATTTTTAAGCTGAAAATTAAATGTGGCTAGAGTCTCCAATATGTAATGCAAACACAAATTCAGTTTTATGTTCTTTCTCCAAAAATGTAAATCAGAACATGGAAGACTTTATCTTTAAGTTAGAAATACATAAATCTAGTTACCTACAAAGGTGTAAATGTGGCTAGAACAACCATCACAATATTTCCTTTCCCAACAAACAAACCAGAAAAATTAAGGTACACAGTAGCATAAGAAGACTGTAGACCAGTAATCTGTTTTTGGGTACTTTTACAAAGAAAGCATTTAAGCAATTATTAAATGTGTTAAAATGCATATATTCTGAATTGAAAGCTTGATGACCTTGTTAGAGCTCTCAGTGTTAATTATAATTTTAATTTTCTCTAATTATATAAAGGGCTGAGAGTAATATCTTGCAACAATGGTTTCAAAATGTTAATGCAAGTAGTTCCATATCGTTGTTGTAAAAAAAAAAAAAAAAAAGGTTTTTATTTTTTTAACCAGATTTTATGTTTATATTTATATAGTCCTCCTACGGATCTCTTTTCATATACATTAGTTGATCTAAATATATCTGTACCAGTGTCATCTGTTTGTCTCTCTAACATGCATCAGACTTCCCTGAGAAAATTCATATAGTTCAAACTTAAATACAAGCAATATTGTTTTCTTCAAAGATTGTTAGCTGTGTTCAAATGTGTTAGCTGGACTGCTAACACATTTAGGTAATACTAAGGAGGTTTAAAAATTTAAACCTTACTTATGAGAAAGAGAAACTAAACAGATTATAATAAGTATAAGCCAGACTACATTTATTTTGTTTTTAGGTGAGATCATGGGTTAACACTCATTTAAATTCAAAGGTAGAACTCATTTAGGTTACTTCTACTCTTCATTTTATGTATGAGTGTGTGCTTCAGCTCTGCGTCTGATGTAATGTACTTTATCTTCAAATTACTGCATGTGGATTTATCATAGAGCCATAGAGAGGACTGTGTTGGAAGGGACCTTTAAAGGTCATCTAGTCCAACCCCCATGCGGTGAGCAGGGACATCTTCCACTAGATCAGGTTGTTCAAAGCCCCATCCAACCTGACTTTGAATGGGGCATCCACAACTTCCCTGGGAAACCAGTTCCATTGTCTTACCACCATCATTGTAAAGAATTTATTCCTTCTAGCCAATCTAAATCTACCCTGTTTCAGATGAAAAGCATTACCCTGTGTCCTATCAGCATAGAACCTCTTAAAACGCCTCTCTTCACCTTTCTTATAGGCCCTCCTTATGTTCTGGAAGGCTGCTATAATGTCTTCCTGGAGCCTTCTGTTCTCCAGGCTGAACAACCCCATCTCCCTCAGCCTTTGCTCACAGGAAAGACATTCCATCCCTCTGATTATCTTTGTGGCCCTCCTTTGAACCTGCTATAGTAGACCCATGTCTTTCTTGTACTGTCGACCACAGAACTGGATGTAGTACTCTGTTCAAGTACAGGTGTTAGAAAGATTATACAGCATATGAAACATAAAATTAGTGCTTATTCTTTGTTTTAGGAATTGAGGAACAGATTTACAAGCACTGGGAACTGGGAATAGTCACAGATTGCTGGCTTAGCTTTAAGCCATCAATATGTAGTTTGCATGTCTTGAAGTATCGTGTTACTGGTGGAAAATGACAAAGTGCTTTATAGGCTTCTTGGGTGCAATATGTAAGGTGCAAGCCCCTGAGTTATGGGTATTGTAAGGCCCCTATGTGAACAGATGGAACAAAGGTCACAGAGCATGCTGTGTTTCAGCCTGCTTTTGAGCTATCCCACTGAGGACCTGAAAATATGCCTATAAATAAATATATCTTCATTAACTACATGTTTTCACTGTGTTAGCTGTATCCCAGTTCAACAGATATTTACAGTACAATGATATTAAGCAGAAATTAATTTATGCAAACACAGAAAATAATGTATATGGACAAAGCAAGTTAGAAAGTTTAATTTAAATTGATCAGAACTACAATAAACAGTGCTATGATCATTTTAGCATAGTTTTTAGTTTTTATTTTAAAAGAAGCAAATTGCACTCACTATTTCTCACTCTACACATCAAACTGTTCCTCTTCAAGCTGATTTCCTTTCATAAAATTATTGGTAGTAAATTATGAATCACAGTATTTTAAAAATATTAATTGTAACTTAAATGATCGTGATCTATTCAAACACCAATATTTGCTAATGGAATTATTATTGCAATGTGGTTTTGGATAAACAAAAATGAGAAGATGACTATAATCTCAGAAGCTGTGTATTCATTTTGGATTTTACCTTGGTAAATTTACCCTGCCTTCATAGCCCTAAAATTCTCACTTCCTTTGTAATCAATTCCAAATCAACGGACACCACTGCATACACTATAAATTTTGTTTGAGCCTAAGACCATGCATTACTAAATTATAGAAATTTGAGTCTAAAGAATTTGCATTGGTACTGCTACAGCTTTTGGTAGTGTAGTGGGTCTGGCTGAGCTGATTTTCCACATAGCAGCAGTGTTTTGTGCTGGGAGCTAGAAGGGTGCTGATAACACACCCGTGTTGTGACTGCTGAGCAGGGCTCACACAGCACCAAGGCTCTTCCCAGCATTCACCCCCTCAGTCGGATGGGGTGGGCAAGATCTTGGAAGGGGACATAACCAGGACAGCTGACCAGAACTGACCAAAGGGATATTCCAGACCATATGACGTCAGCTCAGCTATAAAGCTAGGGAGAAGGAGGCGGGGGGGGAGGGACACACGACCGTTCTGTTGTCCTCCAGAGCAACCACTACGCGTCTTGGAGCCCCGCTTCCCATGGAGTGGCCAAACATCACCTAGTGATGGGAAGTAGAGAATAACTTTGTTTTCCTTTGCTTCCGCATGCGGATTTGCTTAGCTTAGCTTCTATTATTATTAAACTGCTTTTTGTTTCTCATCTTATTTTCCTCCCCTTTCTTTTTGCTCTGCTGAGGAGGGAGAGGGGAAGGAAAGGGGGGGTGATAGAGTGGCTTGGTGGGCACCTGGCGCTCAGCCAAGGTTAGCCCACCACAGGTAGAAACACCTTCACTGCAAATCTGAGAACCTGACAGTGAAGGTGGATGACAATATGTTACTATTCTGCTGATCTAGTCAGTGTTATTTTTGCTGCGTGAAATGTAGAACCACAATTCCCCCACAGCCTGGCATTAAGGACAATATCTGTTCTTACATTCTCGCATACTAACAACTGTTGCTGTTGTCATAATTTTAGGTTTCTGTATCGGTGCCTCCAGAAACAATTTTTCTTGTTATACACTAATTATATACTAAAAATACTGCAGTATCTTCCCTCATAATATGTATTGAAGAGTAATGTCTTTCTCTGTGAATGTCATTTTTTAAAAGATGAACTATGACTATGTGGCCATATTTGTACTTCAAACATTTGAGAAATTCATGTTTTTAAAAAGCCAAAACCAAACAAATGGACATAATTCTTATTAACTAGTCTCCATTCCTGGAATCCTTATCTAATTAATGAGTTGAAAAAAGGTATCTGGAGACAAAGGATTTTTTATCTCCTCAAGTATTCTTCCCTCTTTGGTATGATTTTCTGGCTTTTTTTCATATGTGTGTCTCTACATCTACATCTACATCTGCATCTACATCTACATCTACATCTACATCTACATCTACATCTACATCTGCATCTACATCTGCATCTACATCTACATCTACATCATCTACATCTACATCAGCTGATATCATCTGTTGACAGGTATCTGTGAGACTGGGATCTTCTTTAAGGTCCCTTCCAACCCAAACCATTCTATGATTCTGACTGCTTTCCTACTGGCCTTGGATAGCAAATAGTAAGTATAAAAGTGATAATATTTTCTGCTGTTTGATAAACAGTACTGAATGGAATACTATTACAACAGATATTCATAATCCCTAAAATTTTTTGCTTATTACACCTAGATAGTCACCTAGCCAGGCTGCTTTTGCCATCATTGAAAATATAGATATACTGAAATTTCATACCTGAAACTCCAGTTCTTCTGACATTACAGATCCTCTGCTCTCAGTTAAACCAGATAACAGAACAAGAGAATTTGGGACTATATTTATAAAAATAGATGTTTGCATTCTGTCCCTGAAAATCTGTGTACAGAAATCAAACTAACACTCAAAATACGATCATGAATAACCAGATCATGCTGTGTTGCTTGAGGCAAAGAGTTTTGCAGGCGTGCATCAAGGAAACACCAATTTCTTTGCTTGTTCCCCACCAACACGTCAGCACTCTTTATGGGACACCTGAAAGCCAAGATCCTTGTCTAACCTCTGGACATTCAGTGGCTGACAGTAGCACTCACTCATTCAGAAGTTACAGTCAGAGCCCTGGTAGCTTCTGTGTCTTGTTAATGAATCTGGATCATAAATACTGCCACTGCTGACAGATGTAATTACTCAGGGAAATCCACTTCACTATACCCCTGTGCTTGCCTTGTAAGTATCATAAATGGGCTCATCTCAAAAACCTGATGTTCAAGGGAAATATAACCCCCCCAGTCAGAAAGAGATGTGAGAACTGACAAGTGATGAAAAATGGCAGTAGTTCAGCTACACTGTTGACAGGTCTACTCTTGTTAACATAACAGTATTAGAACAGTGAAATAACCTATTACTCACATGCCAGGGTTTTGCCGTTAACAATTTTCCCCTCTGCTGTAACTCCCCCAACTCTCCTGCCAGCTACCCAGCCAGCACCACTCCCATAGAGGCTTCTTGGATACAATATTTTAATTTCTTTTCCAGCCAAATAAAAAGGTTACATAAAACATAAAATTTCTGAAACTATCATGTTCTAAAAAATCCCACATGTAAAATCCCGTCAAATGTCTAATTATGTTGGTAATCTGTCAATGCACATATGAGAGATCTGTAGTTATACAGACTATACCTGAAGGACAGATTAAGGACATGTGCAATAAAACAAGTTTCTCTCTGTAAGCATGAATTTGTAGGTTTATAAACAGTCATCATGGCAGACCATGGGGATCACAGAATTATTCTGGTTGGAAGAGACCTTTAGGATAATCAAGTCCAACCATTAAGCCAACACTGCCAGGTCACCACTAAACCACGTCCTTAAGTGCCACATCTACATGTCTTTTAAATGGTGACTCCATCACTTCTCTGGACAGCCTATTCCAGTGCTTTGTAACCCTTTTGGTGAATAATGTTTTCCTAATATCCAATCTAAACCTTCCATGGTGCAACTTAAGCCCATTTTCTCTTGTCCTATAGCATGATAGATGGGAGAACAAACTGATCCCCATCTCCTCACTACAACCTTCTTTCAGGTAGGTGTAGAGAGCAATAAGGTCTCTCCTGAGCCTCCTTTTCTGCAGGCTAAACTCCAGTTCCCTCAGCCACTCCTTGTAAGACTTGTTCTCTAGACCCTTCACCAGCTTCATTGCCCTTCTTTGGGCACACTTCAGCACCTCAATGTCTTTCTTGTAGTGAGGGGAACATTGAGATGCTAGACTGTCCAGAGAAACTCCTGATCTTGAAATCTTGCCCTTAAATCCATTTGTCAGTGGCCTGGAATGAGCATCTTGTACTGAACATGGAGGCAGAGCCTGCCCACTGATGGCTGTCAGAAGAGTAGGACCCCTAGACTGTGACTCTCTTGTGTGCCCAGATCTCCAACCCCCACCCCAAATCTCAATGTTATACCTCCTAAGTCCTATACAGCGTGGTGTTGTGGCACAGTTCAGCACCCATGGGTTTTACATCCCCTGTTACGGCAGTTCCCTCTTTATGTAATCTGGAGTAAACCAACAATAAGTACCTGCTTTCCTGGAAGGAGCACTTGGACATGCAGTAATTCTCCCCTTCTTCCCACAGCTGCTGCACTCACTGGCAGTGTAGTCCACTAATTACTATTGTCGTCTGGCTGCAGCACCAGCCAAAACTAAATCACAAGTAGCACCACAGTGTCACTGATCCCCTGTGATTCCGCTCTTGAGGCCCAGATACCCTCCAGGCAGCTAAAACAAGCCAGTCAGAATTTCTGACAGCATTAGAGTAACTTAGATCTTGCTTTTTTTTCAAGTGTAGGTGTCTTACCTATGCCTCCTGGCAAGTGTTTCCTTGAGATTTTTGGAATTTACAGATATTGTTTTCCCTGAACATAGGTACTTCTAGCCCATCTTTAAAAGTGAGGCTGGAAACATCCTTTTATTAAAGAGAATTGATAGAACCTATCCCAAACTGGAAACATAGCCTTTCAGGAGATCAGAAATTAAAGCACATATCCAGATGTTCTATCTCTCATAAGAAAAATCTTTCTAAGTTGGACACCAGAAGTTTTGAATTGTGGGAAATTATTTCTTCCTAACCTTCCATTATAAATTTTTTCTATATTGCTAGAAAAACGCAATATATATTTAAAAAATCTAGAGGAAATGCTTTCTTAAATTGGAAATGCATATTTCAGCATTTCCAACCCTTTTATCTTCTTGATTCTACCGAAGGCCCTAAATTCTTTTCCTCTTCATTTTCCTCAAAATGCAGTTGAATCAATGGCATCTAGTTTGTATTTATCCCTTCTCTTGTTCCTCCATTCTGAATCTCTTGTGTGACAAAAATAATATTAAAATAAAGATCAATAAACTAAAGATACTACTATCTGAAACTTTCTTCTTCCTTGTCTCCTCAGAAAGTTTTAGTGTCTTTTAGGGTAGATAGAAACAGCAAATTAGAAAGAATTCACATCAATGAACACATTCAATGTCAAAAAGAGTAAGAAAACAATAAGAAAGAGTAAGAAAACAGTAAGTATTTGAAATATATAAAAGTCAAAGTGCTTAATAGAATAGTCTTACTTTGTTATATAAAATAAATTATTTCAAGACTGAAATTTTGTTTAATTTTTTAACTACTCAATTTGATTAACACAGCAGCATGAACTGTTAGAATGGTATTACCATATATATGTCAACAGGATATAGTTGTACATTCGTTAGCAATAGAGTTAAACTGGAACAAAGGAGTCATGATACCCTGAAGATTTATAAAGCGCTAAGGTGATTTTTAATCTTCATGATTCTAGGACAGATATATGCTGCTTGAAAACCCAGCTGTAAACTTAAGATCTTTGTCACTTATTTATAAACAAAAAAGCTAACAGTTCATTTATCTGACAGGCATTTGTTTGAAATGCTAATAAAGATAATGCAAACTTATAAATGTTTACTAGTTTTTTTCCTGTTTTTACAAAACATAACTTCTTGCCTCCCAGTCAGGTGTCCTTTTTTAAAAAAAATAAAAATAAATATTTTTAAAATGGTGTTTTATAAAAATTGAGTCAATTTTAGCTGGCCAAAAGTAGGTGAAACTCGCATGTAAAAAAGTACATATTTTACAAATCATTAAAAATTTGCACAGATTAAGTGAGGAGCATAGAGACCTGTATGTACTTGGAAATAAAGCATTTCTCCTTTTCCCTGGAGATGAGTTTTTACACAATAGCTTTCTAGCTTTATCTCTCCCTTTTTCTTTTACCTTCCAATAGAGTTCATTGTGAAATCATGGCAACTGAAAAACAAATTTAACTAAAAGTGGCATTAGTTCTATTTTATTCTATACTATTTAACTTCATATTACCAGTCCACTTAAATCTTAATCCTAAGGAATTTGCAAAAGATAGAAGAAAATGAGAAATAAAATATAAGTTTTTAAACATTTTATTTCATTATGTTTATTTTGGTAAGGTAGAAAAGTGTATTTTATTAGTGTTGCCAAAAATGCACAAAGTAGCTGTCATAAAATCTTTATGGGCTGCATAGAAATATCTACCTTCAAAAGGCAAATGTCCCTCAACTTTGTGAAGAACCTGAGCCCAGCTTTTACAGAGATATTTTAGAGTGTTTCACTTATGCTTCTGCTTACTGAGATAAACTCTTCTTCCCTGACTGGGATATATCTTTTTCACATGTAAACATGTCATTTACCACTCATACAAAGAGGATCCATGCCCTGTCAGGCTTATAATCAGACATGGTGATTTGGAGGGAAAATAAAGAACAAGGCTGAAAAAAATATCACACTATTAGTCAGCCATTTACTCAGTTTTATGACTTAGTTTCACCCCCTTCTATATTTTATTCATATTTTTTCCCCTCTTTTTTAACAATTCGGAAGTTGAATGCACTTTCCCTCCACATGCTGAACAGGCAGTGAGAGAACAGTAACACCTCTGTGAAAGTTACAGAATAATCTTTTAGTGTGATTGTAACACTAGCAAATTACCCCTTACTGCTTTTTAATGGGGGAGGGTGGTAGTCGTCCTATTTTTTTTACTTTGGTTGTATAAAGTCACAATGGTCTCTTGGGCTGTAACTATATCACAGGGTGGTGGGTTGACTTTGGCTGGCCACCAGGTCCCCAGCAAGATGCCCTGTTACCTCCCCTCCTTGCTTTTGATGGAAAATGAGCTTTTGCACATGCCTTGGGTAAGAGCAGCAGTGCACTCCAAAAAGGCTTTGCTGAAGCTGACCCAAAACCCACTGATGCCCATACTCATATGGAGAGCCAATCGTCTCCAAATGAACTGTCCAATGAAGCAATGGCTGTGAAGATGGAGAACAGAGGGGAGAATTTTTTATCCATTTGTACAATCCTTGTGCGACCCTGCAGAACTAGAAGCAGGGAAAATAGCTCAGAATTGGATGACGGATTAAAAAGCCCTGAAAATGAAAAAGCTATGAGGAAAATCATTTAAAGCTGGGGCAATTTGATAGCCTGAATCCAAAACAAAGGAAAGCACAGTCATAATCAGAAAAAAACAATCCCTTGATCTTAGCTATGGCAAAAGAAACCCAGTATTTGGTATCTGTATTATTCAAAAACCTGCACTCCCAAATAAGCAGGTGTTTTTCTCTTTCAGTGAAGGCTCAGGCACACTGGCAGTTGAGGGGTAAGCATACTACCTTGTGACTACAGTATTTATTATACTATAAAGCAGTTTGAATTAAGCACTTGAAAACACACCAGTTTACACACTGTCTACCTACTCAAAGCAGTCTATGCATGAATTGTACTTGAACTTCCATTACAGCAAAAACTTACATTCTGTCAGGTACAATGGGAGGGTACAAATATCCACTTCCCCTTTGTGCTGCTGAGGTTGAGTGAAGCTGCAATCTCCCATAGCAAAAAAAAAAAAAAAAAAAAAAAAAAAAAATGCTGGCAGGGCCCAAGTCCTCCACCTTTTCCCAAGGGACAATCCTTTCTCCATGGCCAGACATCATCATTGCTGTTCTGAAATAGTATAAACTGACATGAAATTAGAAAATAAAAAATCATACCAGTGTCAGTTTTAGCACTAATTGAACTACCTTATAAACTCTATGTATTTCTGAAGACAGTAGTGTGTCTGAAAATTATTTAAGACTTGGACTTAGATTTTTAAAATTATTTAAGTTTTTTTCATCAGTTCAACATAGAAACTGTAGACATTTGTAGTCTCTGTGTTTTGCAGTAAAAAGCCTCTATATAAACAACAGAAATAGTCCTGAAATCAAGGAGTGGCCATGGCAACACTGCATAGCTCTGATCTGGATGTGAATTTGCTGGTGCATTTGTTTGGTAGATGCATTTTTTAAATGGCAGAAGAATATATGTTTGCAGGCTTGTTGGATTTAAACAGGAATAAAATTCCAAGATGCTCATCCAGGCCCTTCTTGGGCAATTTTGGTTATATGATGAGCTACAATTGTAGATGTCAAGTCATTACAAGCAAAAAAATAGGCTACTGACAGGCAATAGTTACCCCCATATCTAAATTCACTAAGCAGGACTATTTAGAGTCACAACTGGACTTTGACTCTTTAATGCCCAAAAGAATTAAAACTGCATACAAAATGTACTGCTTCATCTTTAGCTTTTGCCAAGTTTTTTTTTTTTTTTACATGATTATTATTTACTTTTATGCCTGTATAATCGTATACCTCGAAAAGGCTGTGCATTTGAGTAGCTAAGTGTTTATTTGAGTCTGGCCTTCAGTCTTTGAAACAATGAGTGGATCAATACAGAAGTAATGGAAACATTTGGGATTTTAGCTTTGTGACACTTCTGTTTGACTTAGTGCTGCTTTATTTTATCGTTGTCACGTGCATTGAAAGTAAGAGGCTTATTTGGGATTTCTTAGATCCATTCTTAGAACACTCTAAATGTGTCAATTTTTATTTATTATTCAATACAGTTAAAGGAAGTTACTATGTTAAAATTTTTGTTTATATTTGTTCTTATTGATCACATAAACACTAACAGTATGACATTTATGGAAATCCCTACAGTTATTGTATCTACAAAATACTTTCATTCATGAACACAATATGTCTGCCAACATACATTTGCAAAAATATGTCTTTTAATGCAGATTAATTCTCACAAGCAATCAAGCAACATCTGAATATTACTGCTAACCTTGATCCACTTTGATGGATTCACTTTTGCATGCAGTGGGGCAGTGCTACAGAGAAGCTTTAGTAGTTCTATAGGATCTTTTACAGAAAACCATTAGCTCAGAAAGTGTTTCCATTCCACATTTGATAACACAAGTTCAGAAAACAATTTTAGACACAGAAGAAGGAAGAGTAAACTAATGCTGTGGTTACTTCTTTTACTTTGGAAGTTTTTCACAGATTTTAATAGGCAAAGAAGAGAAACTAGACCAGAGCAAGGTAGATATCATTTCAGGTCTACACAAACTCATCCTTCTAGAATTGAAAACAGAAACTCTGGCATCACTTTTGTGATCTTCATATTGAAACATCCCACTAATTAGTTTTTGGTTTCTTTTTGCCTCTACATGCAACAGAATGACTAGCATTTATGTCATCTTTTTCTTCTCCATCCTTTTCAACTCCAGAAGAAAACTTAAATATGAAAGAATTTGTGTGAAAATATTAATCTCTACAAATATTTGGAAGCTGAAAGTCTTAATGGAGTGAGTTGACCTTAGCTGGCCTGCATGCCACTCTGTGACTCCCTCTCTTCAGCAGAACAGTGGAAGAAAATACCACAAAAAGCTCATGGGTCAAGATAAAGTCAGTTTAACAAATAAAAACAAAAGCCACACATGGAAGCAAAGAAAACTAAAAAGATTTATTCTCTACTTCCCATCACCAGGTACAAACACCGTAATAATGAGTGTCCCCTCCTCTCCCTCCTTCTTTCTCTTATCTTTTCTTGCTGCACACTACATCATATGGCATGAACTATGGTCAGCTTGAGACAGCTGTGTCCCCTCCCAATATCTTGTCCACCTACTGGCCTTTGGGGGAAGGAGGAGGGTTGAAGAGCCAGCCTCGAGGACATGGGAGCACTGCTCAGCTGTAGGCAAAACATTGTTGTCTAATCAACACTGTTCTGGCTACAAATATAAAGCACAGAACTATGAGGGCTTCTATAGGGAAAATTAACTTCTTCTCAGTCAGATCAAATAAATGTAATCTTGAAACTGCAAACTTAAATTATTAATTATTTGTCCTAGCTCATCATGAATTTGTTGAAGTGATATGTGATTTAGATTATATATAAAGTACAAATGGAAGATTATAACTAAAATATATATGAAAGATTATGTGAATATGAAAGATTCTGGGGATTATTTATCTGCATTTATTTTGCTCACTACTCATCAGAATGTATTTGTCCACCACATTGCTCCTAACTTGTTTAAGGGGCTGCTGTAGTTTTTCAATCTCTTCCAAAAGTGTTTTTATAAAGGTACACACATTTTAGTTCTTTTTTGGTAGGATCTTGTTTCTCAAACTTTTCTGACAGCTACCAAATATCTTTATAAGTAAGAAACAACATACGTATTTTTACAGATATGTTGTTCACAATAAATGAAGATCTTCATAAAATACATTTTATGAAAAGCAAAATAAGCTTTTATATAACAATTTTCATTCTTGTTTGTCAAGTGCTTCCAAAATGTTTGTAAGAAAAAATTGTTCAAAAGGTTTTGAAATTATAGTGCAAAAAAGGTGAAATGACGTAAATACTGAAATAAAGTTGTAGTCTCTATGCTGTTATCAAAAATATGTCCCACAGGAGCCATGATTAATACTAAATATAACCTGGTCTTCTAGTGAAATATATATTTTTATATATATATAGTGAAAAATATATTTATACTTCTACCTTTGATGCAATTCAAGAGGTCTTCTTTTGTCTTTAAACTGGTTATATTCTTAGCAAGCTGTGAGTTCTCTGATACTGCTTGTAATGATGAAAAATAGAGTTCTGGTCTTCCTAATGATCATCTTCAGGGAAATTTATAATTAAGCAAATATATAATTGAAAAGGTAAGCCAGTGCCTGGATATCTGTTTCCTATTATACATGTGGGGTACATTTTGGGAGAGTACGTTTTGGGTATTTTAGTATAAGATGAGTGAGTTTTCAGTTAGAGTTAAGTACTTCCTTTAGAACAGAATCACAAAATCACAGAATGGTAGGGGTTGGAAGGGACCTCTAGAGATCATGTAGTTTAACCCCCCTGCCAAAGCAGGTTCATCCAGGGAAGGTCGCACAGGAACACATCCAGATGGGTCTTGAAAGTCTCCAGAGAGGGAGACTCCACAACCTTCCTGGGCAGCCTGTTCCAGTGCTCTGTCAACCTCACAGTAAAGAAGTTTCTCCTCGTGTTGAGGTGGAACTTCCTGTGTTCCAGTTTGTGCCCATTGCCCCTCATCCTATTACTAGGCACCATTGAAGAGGGACAGATTGCTCCATCTTCCTGACACCAACCCTTCAGATATTTATAAATATTGATCAGATCCCGCCTCAGCCTTCTCTTCTCCAGGCTAAACAGCGCCAGAGATCTCAGTTTTTCCTCAAAAGAGGTATGTTCCAGTCCCATTTTTAATTATACAACATTATTCAAATACTTCATGCATTCAATCTTCATACAATCCAATCCAGGTGAGCAGTGTTATAGGCAAATGTTTTCTTCTTTTTGGCTTTTTCTGTGGGTAAAGAGTGAGTTAAAGCATGGGCTTAAGAAGAATCAAGTTATCTGTATATCATGTTTCTTGATTTTCCCCTCTGCATTGCTGCTTGTAGAAAACACACTCTCCATCCTAAACAGTTCATACATTTGGACCATGCTGTAAAAGTCATTGTACCCTTCTTCTGTGAGCATCGATCTCCCAGAATACTCACCTCTCCATATGTTTTATGGCATCATTGTAAATTATGTTAGTATATCTTATGGACACAAAGTAGATTCAGCCTGTTTAACTTTTACATACAAAGTAGAAAACTCTCCTAAAAGGAAAGGCAGTACTCATGTAGTAGAGTATAACTGAAAGCATAAGAAATTAAGCTTTCTGTCACTGACAGCCAAAGATCATCTGTGGTGGTTTAGTAAAGCTGTGGTGGTTTAGTAAAGCTATGGTGGTTCGGTCCCTGCTGGGAGATGAGCCTGCTGCAAAAGGCAGAAGTGCTTGAGAATGCTTTTTTGAGTTGAGATAAGGAGGGTTTAGTACAATGACACACAAGAAACAATCGCAATAACAACAGCAATGACAACAGTGAGGAAAACAGTATACAAAATAAGCAATACCGTGTGGACAAATAGAAGGAGTGGAGCAGAACGGCCGCAGGTGTGTCAGTTTACATTTTTCAGTGAATATATACTGCTTTATACCAGCTGAGAATCGGGCCTTTAAAAGATAGTAAATTTATGTAAATGTTTATTACACAAATTTTAAATTTCTTTAAACGTTTATTCATAATCCTGGATAATAGGAAGGAATGTTTGGTAAGATTATTTCAGTAATTTAAAAAATGCAATTAAGTCAAACATGCAGACTTTTTAATGCCTTTCCACAGAGGATTGCTATTTTTAAATGACCACTTCTTGTTGCATGAAGAGATATTATTTACCAATAAATTCACCTCACAGGGAACAGTTTAGCTACTTCTTTACTGGTATTGAATTGTCCAGCACACAGGTAGACTGCAACCCAAGTCTCCTATATACCTATATGTACCTTTAGGACATTATAAGAAGATAAAAAAGATCTTAATCACCATTAATATTCAAGTTCTGAGTTCCTATTAGTAGGAATTAAAGCCAGCTAAAACCCTCTGTTTCTCCACAGTTACTCTTATAGCATGTAAAAGTTATAGCTGCCTTAGACAGAAATTCTCAGTCTACACATCAGAAATAATCTTCGGATGTTTTAGGCCACCTAAAACTTAAAGTGAAAGAAAAATAGAAAAGGGCTTTCTCATAGTCAGTGCTTGCAAGTAGAACAGAAAAGATGTGGATTTAGGCGCCTGTTGTCATTCTGTTCACAACAGAGCATTTTTATCTCAGAGTTCTCATTTCCAATTGTAGTTTCCTAATGCTAAGAATTTTAGAACTTCTAATGTTGGTTTGCTTAAAATATGACAAAATTAGAGATAAGCTATTTAATTTGCTTATGTAAGTTCATAAATTCGTATCTGAGTATCTCAAATGGAAAAATGAATAAAAGATTTCCATAGTTTTTGGCCAGAAAGATAGTGGCAGATTAACCGTAATCCGAGTTTTAGAATACTAATTTAGAATCCTCATTTAGAACACTCATAACAGGGTTTACTCTAAGGACTATTCAAAGGGTTCTTGAAGCAGTGCAGTCTATTTTCTCTCTCTAATGTGCAATTGCTAAACTACATAGTCATAACTGTTCTTATGCTCCTTTTGGATGAATATTAAATTTTTTCTTTTTGTGATGTGCCAGCACTAATATAAACAGAAAATGAACGAACAATTTAGGTTGGAAGGGACCTTTGCAGGTTATCTGGTTTTACCTCCTTCGTAAAGCAATGCTAACTTCAAAGTTACAAGATCTTGCTCAGTGCTTTGGCATTTGAGTTTTGACTATCTCAAAGGCTGGAGATTCCATATCTTCTTTCAGCAACCTGTTTCAATATTTGACCATTCTTATCAAGATATTTTTTTCCTTATATTTAATCAGAGTTTACCTTGCAGTAAGCTATGCCTGTTGCCTACTGGCTTTTTCACTTTGCATCACCGGGAAGAGTTTGACTTACCTCTGACCTTCCATTCAGTAGTTGAAGGCAGCAGTAAGATTCCTCCCAAACTTTCTCTTCTTCAGACTATACAAACCCAGCTCTCTTAATTTCTCCTTATGTGCACCAGCCCCTTGACAATCTTGACAGCTCTCTGCTGAATTAACTCTAGTCTTTACATTCCTGAGGATATAAAATTGGTCAAAAGACTCCAGATGTGGTTTCATAAATGACAATAGAGAATAATCACTTCCCTCAGCCTTCTAGGTATACTCTTGTAAATGCAGCCCAGTTTATAATTAATTGTTGTTATCATAAGTGCACATAATTGACCCACATGTAACTTGTTGTCTGTGTGGATTCCAAAGACTTTTTAATGAAAGGCTCTTTTCTAGCAAGTTTGAGAACTCAGCCTGTATGCACCTTGTTTTTTTCCCATTTGTCTTTATTGAAAAACATGAGGTTTCTGTCATACTATTTCTGCAGCTTTTTAATGTCCCCTTTCATTACAGTCCTGTCCTCCAGCATACCATGCATAAACTGAGAGTGTGTTCCATTCCATCATCCTTGTCAGTAATGGCAATTTTAGTTCCAGTTGACCCTTAAATGTCATTCATTGATGGCTACAGGTTGGACTTTGCACTGCTGATATTTGTGCCCAGTGGTCCAGTCAGTTTTCAATATTCCTTTCAATCTATCTATCTAATCAAAAACTCATGAATTACACTGAAAAAAGTACTATGGGAGACCACACTGAAAGCCTTATTAGAGTCAAAGTAAACAACGTGATTCCTTTCCTGTTCACAAAGTTAGTCATTCCACCATAGAAGCTAACTATGTTGGCCATACACATTGTTATATTAATGCTGGATATTCCCTATCACCTCTTGTCCTCCACATGCCTGGACATGGCTTCCAGGAGGATTTGTTCTATGATGTCCCTGGGGACTGTGGTTATCCTGTCCTGCTTCAATTGCATGTATCCTCCTTCTTGAAGAGAGGTGTGACATTTGCATTCCTCAAGTTATGAGAGAACTCAGCTTTATAAAGACATTAGGTATCTCTTCTAGATGCAATCCATCCTTCTTAGTCTGCTTAAGTGGTTTTTATCTTTTTCCTTTTTTTTTTTTTTTTTTTTTTTTTAAGAGAAGCTTTTATCACATAATGTAACAATGTGATCTCCAGAATGTGTCCATCACAATCTCACCTCCACCTAATCTCTGATTCTCACCCATAAATTCTCACCCATAATTTAGGAATAAATATTCCTTCATGTAGGATACTAACCTTTTCTTTGCCTCCTCTCTCTGTTACACTTTCTGAAGATATTGAATCCATTCAGCCAATCAGCCTGCCAGCCAGCCAGCCAGCAATTTAATCATTGAAGCTGTCCCACCATGTGTCTCTCCTCATAGTCATGTTGTGACTCTATGACTGGACATAGCCTTTTAATTCCTTCTTTTCCTTACACTTCATGCATTCATGTACACACACAGGTGATGGGACTTCAGTTGTACCACTTAACCTGGTGATAGAATACTACACTGTCTCACTTGCTGTCTCCTCCGCTGTGGCCCTTAGGTCCCTGTAGTCACAATATTATAGTTGTATATGAGACATTGATGTTTCTCCATAGCACATGTTTCTACCACAGTGTATTCCAAAACATCTATTGAATTTCTATAATTGGCTTGAATATAATTTTCATCATGGAAAACAACATGGAGACAAGTATTTTCAGATGCATATTTCATTCATGGTCCAATAGTATTAAAAGAGGGACAGACGTTTCATTAACTCCTTTCTACTTGGGTAAATCTAAAAAAAAGAATAATTGTTAAAGTACACTTGTTCAGATTTAGAGGAAACATTATAAGCATTTATCTTTAAGAGAGGTTTTTGGTCCATAGATTCTCTGTGGTCAGAAGTACTTTCTTATAATCCTAGGTTAAACAAGTGATTTAAAATGTAACTCTGACCTCAACATTTGCAATTACCTAGCAGTATGTAACTGCATGATAAAGGCAGCTCTTTGTTCAGCATTCAGTCTGTTTTGATAGGAATTCTGAAGCGTCAATTATTATCACACATTGAAGAGAGAAGAAAATATTTCCTATTCAATATCTGTCTGTGCTTCAGTAGCTGGTTATCTAAGCATTATAATCAAGTTAGATTGTTCTTGTTTTCTCCTGGAATTGTTCTTGAATATCACTTGTATTTCTAATATGTTTCTTAGCACTGACACTGAATTTCACAAGAGAAGCAGCCTGGACCACACAGCAGGAGAAATGCAGGAAACAAAAATGTATTAGAGCAGCTTGTTTGATTCTCAGTAATGTATAAGCAATAGTACTTCATCGTAAAGCTCAGCAAGCCAAACACACACAGAGAATACAACTGTCAAAGTGCTTAAACTAAATTTCCCTATGCTCCTTACTGTTAAGGAAACTGAACCTGATGGTCCTCAGGGCATTGGGGTTTCCTTCTTGCCAGTCTGCTAGAACCTGGTTTGGTGCAATCTCACACTCCAGGGAATCCCAGTCTGGTAGTTGTAGCTGCTACTGTTTCCTTCAGTAGATCCAGCCAGTAAGTAAATAGGTGTTCTCAAAAGACATACATGCATGTATGCAAACACACTTTAATGGCAGCAGCACTCTCATGAACACGGACAACACTGAATTCTGTTCTTCCTCTCCAGCTCATCAGGACTGGTTTTTGTTCATGGACAGACACTCTTACTCCCTAACCACAGCCGTACCCACATTCACAGATCTCTTGAGTATAAACACAGACTTTAAGTTCACCTAGTACTCAGGTCCTCAGCTCTTTCACCAACTCAGACCCTGGATCTTCCCTATGCTCCCTTTACCCACTAGCTAGTCCAGCTTGAAGATTATTAGCAGAACATATATGCAGACACACACAAAATACAGGTCTATCCAGCAGCTGACAACAGATTGAGACCTCAGTCTCTTTAATTACTGGCTTTTATATCCATATCTGGTCTGAATTTCACTAGCAGTTCACACACATGATTTCAGAGTAGAGAGAGCAGTCACATAGAAAGCAGTGACAAAAAAAAAAAGTTTAATAAGAATGTTGGACAGCTGAAATCATCAGATACAGAGCTCAGCAGAAAAGCAAAATGGCCAAGAGTCTTTTTTACATGCCATCAGCCACTTGTATCTTCCCATCTCTTCACTTTCACATATTCGTTCCTCCCTCATCCACATTGATATCTCCCTTTCTCTTCCCTTTCAGCTCCAGGTCTGCTGCATCTGTACCCAAATCTGATGTTTCTGATAGGGTTTTTACGGCACTGCTAGCCTTGCAAGATCCCAGTCCCCAGCAGGTCCCCAATGCTACCCTGAAATTATCTGAGAGGTGTGTCCATCTCTCATGTAACTTCCATTAACCACATAAAAAATCCTGCCATTTCTCATAGAATCATTATGGTTGGAAAGGACCACCAGGATCATCAAGTCCAACCTTCATCCCAGCATCTCTCTAACCACTAGACCATAGCCTCGAGTGCTACATCCACTCGTTTTTTAAACACCTCCCTCCAGGGATGGTCACTCCACCACTTCCCTGTACAGTCTGTTTCAGTGCCCAACCACTCTCCCAGGAAAGAATTTCTTCCTAATATCCAATCTAAACCTCCCCTGGTGCAACTTGAGGCCATTTCTTCTCATTCTATCATTAGTAATTTGGGAGAAGAGACCAACACCAGCCTCACTACAACCTCCTTTTAGGTA